>BJCM01153702.1:0-16174 GCA_018326385.1 Flaveria bidentis | reverse complement strand
GTTTGAAGTGCCCCTTTTCCCCACAGTTGAAGCAGGTAACTTTGGTCTTGTCAAAACCAAAAGTTGTGTCCTTAGTAGCAATCAAGTTCTGTCCGGTCTTCTAGAAAAACTTCTTATCTCTCCAGACAACACTTGCTAAGGCCCACATGATGTCCATTTTCTCCAGCTCGTCTACCTGCTCGTAGTCCTCATCTGCCAGATGATAGTTCCTAATTTTCCCAGCAACTAGTCTGTCATCGGAGTGAACGACAACTGCTAAGAGATCCATGTGCTCCTTTGCTACCTCTACTTTCACATTCCCGAGATTCTCGGTCTTCAGTTTCGTAGCATTGGCTTCAGGTGCTATGTATTGGGTACAAGACGACCCTGACGTGTCAGATCCTGAAGTGGTAGCTTGAGATGGAGCAGCTGAACTCGACACAAATGCCGTTTGAAGTGGTGCTCCAGACGTTTTGGCTTGTGGAGTTGAGTTATACAGTGATGGATTCTGATCATATGAAGACTTTTGGGCTCTGTACTTCATCCTCAACTCTTCCTCTCTCAGTTTCAGAATGAAATCATTGATATCTAACTTCGCCAGCATATCATTCTATCTGAGGTTGGATACAAAGGAAACCCACTTCTCTAGCAACCCATCTGCAAAGTTTGACACCTTGTCTTCCATAGAAGTTGTGACTCCATGAGTGTGCAGCTCACTCATCAAGTGGTAGAACCGATCGATGACATCATCCAAGCTCTCCTTACCCATTAACGAGAAGTTTTCGAACTCTCTCTTCAACGCTTTAGCCTTTAGAGCTTTTAATGATGCATTCCCGTTATACCGTTTTTCCAATGCATCCCACAACTTCTTATCTTGCTTGTTCTCAGAAAATTGATGGAAGATGTCCTTAGGAATTGACTGACTTAGCAATGCATATACTTTCGTCTCAGCATTGTACTTTACCTTTTGGCCATCAGTCATACCGCCTAAGGTAAGTTTGACTCCATCTGCACCTATAGGCATGTTATACCCTGTCTCTATTGACTCCCACAGATTGGGATCTACTCTATTCAAGTAGATCTCGAATCTTTGCTTCCATTATGGGTAATCATCTAACGTGAATAGCTTTGGGGGTTTATTATGATTTTCCACTTCATTTTCCAAAAATAATAGATTCTGGATCCTTGAATCCCTCCCTACGGTGAACGCTGAATATTGATCCTCCATTACTATCAACTTTGAACTTTAGAACAACCTGTTTTACTTGTGTGAATGAAGGAGTGCGATTGGACAATTCATGCTATTGAACAATATGGATGGCTCAGACATGCGAATGAACCAATCCGGATGGCTCACTCGTGCGAATGGACAGGTGCGGAAGAACAATGCGAATAGGTAGCTCAGTCATACGAATGGAGGAACGACTGAGTTCAATCGTGCATATGAGGGATTAGATGGATTCAGTCGTTCGATTGAGTCAATCGTGCGACTGAAGCTGCTGACTTTTGAGAATTCGAGGGTTTAAGGTATTTTGACGCAAAAACACGAATTTCTCAAGAACCCTAATTGTCGTATGCCGAAAAAACATTAACTTTTTGACATGGAGACATCCAAAACACGGTTTGACACAAAAAGATTGCGTTTTTGAGTGAAAAACGCGATTTTTATGTCAAAATCGATTGAATAACACGTAAATCTAGAGCCAAGGATCTGATACTACTTGTTAGGACCATGTATGGGATGAAGTACTAACTAATTTACATGTATACCAACTCAAATAGTGCCAAATCCTATTTGATTGGCGATCCAATAAGTGAGAACGCACGTAAAATCGATCTTAGGTTGAATCTAAACGATAAGAACGATTGCAAATCAATTTAGTGCGATCTATGAATTTGGAACATGTTCTATGAAGTGTCTGGACGGCTAGGGTACGATTTAGTACGTAGGGATTTGAATTGTTACGTTTTTCCACGAATTAAATGGTATTTATAGGTTAGGGTTTCTCATTTGTGCGACTGAACCATTGCATGGTTCAGTCGTGTGACTGAGTCATGCGGTTGATCCATCCACACGACTGAGTGTTCAGTCATGCGACTAAGTCAATCTCATGTTACAATCGTACGACTGATCCAGTCTCCTGGTTCAGTCGTGCGACTTGTTCATTAGCATGAAGTTGTTCATGCGTATGGTCCATTAGCATGGGCCATTCGCATAAGAACTTCACATAACTAAGTTTAAACATATTTCTCAACCATTCTTGACTAAGAACTATCTAAACAACCACAAACCTATATAGTTAGTTCAATCATATGTTATCACACATTAAGCAATGAAATATTCACCATTATAAGCATAACCATAAAATATTTCATTCAGTACCCATTCTATTACATATATGAACGACATTTTATATTTAAGCTCCTAAACTAGGTACACATGTATCTACAGTAATCAATTTCCTCGACTTGTCAAAATCCTTGAACTACAAGTCGAGCCTTGTTTCTGATTATGACCCCTTGGTCATCCTTCTTGCATTTTAAAACCCATTTGGTGCCAATGACCTTAGCACCTTTAGGTCTGTCCACCAGAGTCCACACTCCTAACTTCTTGAATTGAAGTTCTTCTTGCATGGCACTCACCCAAGCCTCGTCGTTTAGGGCTTCACTGACGTATTTTGGCTCAAACTGAGACACAAAACAACGATAAGCACCATCGTGCAGATAACCCTTTTCCATTACCGTGGCATAATCAGCTGAATATAGTTGATATCTTGTATGGACTCCTGATCTGACATCCCCAATGACACTGTCAAGAGGATGATAGACGTTTAAGCGAGATCCATTAGTAGTGGGAACGACTACCTCATTATTGAGATTGTGACCTCTTGGTTCTGGATCTGAGGCAGTAGGAGTGTGAGGTTCCGAAGAATCAGAGGCATCAACATCATATGCTTGTGGACTTGAAGTAGTAGGAACCTATTCCTCCTGATCGACTGGATTGTTCTCCACGGCTTTATCGTCAGAGGAGGAGTCACTTACCTCAAGTGCTTCCCTTGAGGGACTGGGTGACTCACCTTGTTGACCAAATGTTGTTGAGTCTTGTGATGGTGTGTTTAAGACATCGTACATCATTTTGGTTGCTAACTCATCTTCAGGAGTGGAGAAAGGGATGTTGAAGGACTTAAAGAATCCATCATAATAAAAAAAGAATGCAGGTCCTTTGCTAGCATGCGGGGTGGTGTATCTCTGAACGTCGACGTTGCACCATACTTCTACTTCACCCATTGAGTTGTTGTAAACTCTTTTATTCGGTATGTTGTATCCTAGAAAAATTCCTTCTTCAGCCTTCTCATTGAACTTTCCTTCCTGAGTTTTCTTCAAGAGGGTGCATGGTGCGCCAAATGGTTCGAGGTACTCTATATTAGGTTTATGTTGTTGGAGTAACTCATAACAAGTCTTACCATGACGTTTTACTACTAGGATTCGATTTAGAGTGTAACATGCATTGGAAACCACCTCATTCCAAAATTGGATGGGTAGTTCGAGCCTACTAGCATTGTCCGTGCTGTCTCTATCAAGCTGTATTTCTTTCTCTCAGGAACTCCGTTCATTTGAGGAGTGTAGGCAGAAGTGAACTGGTGCACAATTCCCTTTTCTTTGCAGAACGTCTCCATCCATTGGTTCTTAAACTCGGTACCGTTGTGTGAGCGTACTTGTCTTACATTCAGCTTATAGAGTGACTCCAATGTAGTTACTAGCTCTTTGAATGACTCAAATGTTTCTGATTTGGATTTCAAAAACATTACCCAAGAGAATCTTGAGTAGTCATCTGTAACTACAAAACAGTTAAGTCGCCGGCGATGCTCCTTGTACTGATTGGACCAAACAGATCCATGTGAAGAAGCTCAAGAGGCAGTTTTATGGAATGAACTTTCTTTTCCTTATGAGACTTCTTAGTCTGTTTGCCTTTCTTGCAGGCGACACAAAAATCCGGTAATTGGATGTTTTTGACGTTTACTCCTCGCACTAGATCATTCTGGATCAAGTGATTCATCTTTCGGGGATGGATGTGTCCCATTCTCCTATGCCAGGAGATCGAATCCTTCTCTGTAGCCTTTGACAAGAAGCACCGAACTTTATGATCTGTTATAGAGGCTGTTGATAGATCCAAGACATAAAGATCGTTATATCTTGAGGCTGACATTAGGACTTGGTCCTCCAGGATCACATAGTCCATTTTCAGAACATAGCACTTCTTGTTGTAGATTGCTACCTTAAAGCCTTTGTCACTTATTTGATAGACAAAAGTAAGTTGTTTGAAGTTGTTAAACATAGTTTACCTTATCAAACCTCACTTTTTGGTTCCCCACTTCTACTTGTGCGGTGATGTAACCTCCTTTGTTTCCAACAAATGAAACGTGACCTCCTTTAATTTGTTTGACGTTTGACAGGAGATTCAGGTTCCCCGTCATGTGCCTAGATGCTCCGCTATCTACGATCCAGGTATTTGTGGCAGCACTATAGCGAACACCCTACACATTCAAAGGAAATGATTAGTTAAGGTTAGGGACCCAAGCCTTAACTAGCTTGGGTGACACCGAGGCATCACACATCATGAATTCCACCCACTATCCATTTGAAGGTGAGGGAATATCATTCGTCTTCTTGTTCTCATTTTGAGACACTGAACAAGATTTTTCTTTCCATAAGCCAGTTTTGTGTAAGGCCTGTTTGTGATAAACAGACGATTGGCTTATGGTTTGAACTTTATGTTCACCAAGTCTTCTTGGTGGAGTCATTGAACTCCTTTTAGAAGAACTGGGTTAAGGAACATGAAGTTCAACTTTCTTCCTTGGTGTCTGATAGTAAGGACACTTAGACGCGATGTGTCCATACTTTCCATAGTTGTAGCATGATCTACTTTCGACATGTTGGTATAGCTGTTTCTATGGAGAAGTGTGTGACACTCGTGTGACTTTAGTTTGTTTGGGTTTTGACACTTCATGTTTAGATGTTTTATCTTGTTTAACAATCTTAATTGTTTGAACCTTTTCAATATCTTTGCCCTTTTGTTTGTTTGAACTTAGACATGATACACGTGATTGGTTAACTTGTTTGATCTTTTCTGGTTCAGACTTAGATATGTTTGAACCTGACTTAACTTAACCTTCTCAAATTGTTTATCCAAATTAACAATAGGCATTTTCCCTTTTGACTTTAAAGTGGTCTCTTTTTGTTTAGTGACAGAATCATTAAGTTTACTTGTGGAATCTGGATCACTTACAAGAGGAGGGACACCACATGATCCTTGATTGGGTTGTTATTTATTGGTTTGCATTTTGAATTCAATAAGGTCTCATGTGGTGGTGGAACCACTTTGTAATCCAATCCATCCCCGTTGTTGCGTTCTCTCACTAAGTGTTGGACTATATGAGAAGAACTAGTCCAACTATTCAGTTTTTGTTTTAAAGAATTTACTTTGACTTTCAAAACTGCTTTTTGTTTCTTAGTGTCTTCGAGGGAGTTTAAATAGAACTTGATGTCATTTGATTGGTTAAAAGCCATAACTTCTGTTTCCCTAAGTTATTTATTTAACAGTTCTATTTCTCTTTGTAACTGTGCTCATTTAGTTTTAAAATGCGATTTGCTTCAGTTTGTAAATCATTTACTAAGCTATCATTGTGATCTAATAACCTAGTAAATTTTAAGTCTATGCTTTCTCTAAATTCATAACATTTAATGCAAGCATGACTATAAAACAATTGGTCTTTGGTACATACCTGAGCAGATTCGGTTGAATCAACCATCATAGCAGAGTCTGACTCTAATGGTGCTGGTGATTCTGAACATGTTGAACTTTGACCTACTTCATTCAGGTGATGGACCACATTTGTAGTTTCTTCATTATTCGACATCGCGAGTTCCACTGCTATATCACCTTCACTTGCAGAATCCTCATCCAAACCCTCAACGCATGCAATGTTGGATTCTCCCGGAGAAACAAACCGAAAGCTCCAATCTTTCCATTCGTCATCTTGAGCTGTCAAGGATTTAAAATCCTTGCTTGATGATGCAGGACTATTTGTGGGTTTATCTTGACGATTGAAGGATGAGAACGGATTGCCATTTCCTGTCTTCTTGGGCTTCACACACTCACGCTTGAAATTCCCCTTCTCTCCACAATTAAAATAGGTCACTTTGGTTTTGTCAAAACCAAAGGTTGTATCCTTTGTGGCAATCAGGTTCTGTCCTGTCTTCTTAACAAACTTCTTTGCCCTCCGGACAGCACTTGCCAGTGCCCACATGATATCCATTCTTTCCAGCTCAGTCTCATCTACTTGCTCGTAGTCTTCATCTGCCAGATGGCAGTTTCCAATCTTCCCCGCAACTAGGCCGTCATAGGAGTGAACGACAACTGCTAGGAGATCCATATGCTCCTTTGGTACCTCTACAGTCATATTACCGAGATTATCGGTCTTCAATCTCATAGCATTGGCTTCAGGTGCTATGTATTGGGTGCAAGACGACTCTGACCTGTCAGATCCTAAAGTAGTGGCTTGAGACGCAGCGGCTGAACTCGACACGAATGTTGTTTGTAGTGGTGCTCCATACGTTGATATTGTTGATATCCAACTTCGCCAGCATATCATTCTGCCTGAGGTTTGACACAAATGCGACCCACTTTTCTGGCAATCCATCTTCAAAATTCGACATTTTGTCTTCCATGGACGTAGTAACTCCATGAGTGTGCAACTCACTCATCAAGTGGTAGAAACGGTCGATGACGTCATCCAAACTATCCTTTCCCATCGATGAGAAGTTATCAAACTCCTTTTTCAAAGCCTTAGCCTTTAGAGCTTTTAATGATGCATTCCCTTCATACCGTTTTTCTAGAGCATCCCATAGCTTCTTTGCTTGCTTGTTCTCAGAAAATTGATGGAATATATCCTTAGGAATTGACTGACCTTTTGGCTATTAGTCATGCCACCTAAGGTAAGTTTAACTCCATCATCACCAACCAACATGTTGTACCCTATCTCTATTGATTCCCACAGATTAGTATCTACTCCATTTAGGTATATCTCGAACCTTTGCTTCCATTGCGGGTAATCATCTAAAGTTATGAGCTTAGGGGGCTTATTGTGATTTCCCACATCATTTTCCAGAATCCCTACCTGCGGTGAACGCTGAATATTGATCTTCCATTTCTATTTACTTTGGATTTTAGAACACAACTATTGTACTTTTGCGAATGAAAGACTACGATTGGGCTATTCGTGCGATTGAACAATGCGGATGGTTCAATCATGCGATTGAACAAATGCGGATGGCTCAATCGTGTGATTGGACAGGTACGGATGAACAATGCGAATAGGGTGTTCAGTCGTACGAATGGATGAATGACTGAGTGAAATCGTGTGTATGGGAGGTGCGTCTGAGTTCAGTCGTGCGATTGAGTCAATCGCACCGATTTAAACTGCGGGTTTTTTAAAATTCGAGGGTTTTAGGTACTTTGATGCAAAAACACGAATTTCTCACTTACCCTAATTGCCTTATGCCGGAAAATGTTAACTTTTTGACCTACGGACATCAAAAACACTGTTTGACACAAAAAGATTGAGTTTTGAGTGAAAAACGTGATTTTTATGTCAAAATCGATTGAATCACACACAAATCAAGAGCCAAAGCTCTGATGCCACTTCTTACGTGTGTACCAAACCAAATAGTGCGGAATAGTGCGGAATCGTATTTGATTGGCGATCCAATCAGTGAGAATGCAAGTATAATCAATCTAAGAATGAATCTAAACGTTAAGAGCGATTTTAAGATAATTAACTACGATCTGTGAACTTGGAATAGGTGTTTTAGGGTCTCTGGATGGCTAGGGTACGATTTAATGCGTAGAGATTCTAATTGTTACGTTTTTCCACGAATTAAGTGGTATTTATAGGTTAGGGTCTTCCATTCGTACGACTGAGCCATTAGCATGGTTCAGTCGTGCGACTGAAGCATGCGGTTGATCCATCCGCACGACTGAAGGTCCAGTCATGCGATCGAGTCAATCTCATGTCACAATCGTGCGACTGATCCAGTCTCCTAGTACATTCGTGCGACTGGTCCATTAGCATGAAATATTCATGCGTATGGTCCATTAGCATGGTCCATTCACATGAGAACTTCAGACGATTAAGTTTAAACATGTTTCTCAACCATTATTGACTAAGAACTATGTAAACATCCACAAACCTATATAGTTAGTTCAATAGACAATAAACAATGAAATATTAAACATTATAAACATCAACCACACATTGTATTTCACTCATACCCATTTAATTACATATATGTAAGACATGAAAGACATTTTACATTGAGCTCCTAAATTAGGTACATATGTATCAACAATTCTGATGGTCATGAGTACATAAATATAAATACTAATGTAAATAACTAGTTTGAATAAGTCTTCAAGTCGGGTATGGTGGATAGATTATTTCTAGAACCGAGGTTCAACATCATTATTTGATACCATAATGCAAGTCTTTCAATAATGGTTGGAGGCTCGGTTTGGTTTCATCCACTTCTTGATTTGTAGATCACTTATTGTTTTGTAAAGATGAAAGGATGGAGTTTAAAAACCTTCAAATTTTAGAATTATAACTTCAACACAAGTCTTCTAACATTGAAGTTTTTGGTGACTTGATTTAATTTGTAAAGGCATAAAAACAAAACAAGAAAACATGTATGAAAGAATCAAGTAAAATATTTCCAATTTGGACCTAAAAATAGGGGGTTTACCATACTTGTTCACCTTGGCGACTAAGTGGTTATGTACTAGAGGTTCTTCCAAGTGGTAAAAAATGAAGAAGAAAGTAAGAGAGAAAGTAAAAAATAAATAAATAAATAAAACTCACAAGTTGTTCTTGAAGATTCTTGCAAAAAATGAAGTTAGTGGATGGAATGAGAGAGTTTAAAAGAGGGTTTAGAGTGATGAAAATGATTAGGGAGGGATTTAAGTTAGTATTTATAGATGAAAATTATGATTAGGCATTAAAAAATGTTGTTGGGGATATGAGTGGAGGGAAATTCAAAGTTTCAATTTTAATCCCTTAAAGTATTTTATTTATTAGTTTGCACCATAAACTCATGATTAAGTATGTTTTGGCTATTTTAACATATGAACCATAACAAGAAAACTTATAAATAATTTTCTAGAAATAAAAAATATAATGCCCGATAAGTTGCTCAGTCTTGCATTAAAATTTGTACATGCAATTGGTTTAGCATTGCATAAGCATATAATCAATGAAAATGAAACAAAAAATATTTTCACTATGATCAAGTCTTGAGATTACAAGGATTGAATACAGAGTATAAAATAAATGAAAAATACAGAACATTATACCAAAGGTTTCCATCTCTTGTCTGTATAACTCTTTTGTCAGTCTCGCGTTGCAGGCATATGATTCAGTATCTGTATGATCTTCTCAATTGTCTGGTGCACCAATTCAGGGTAGTCAACTAATCACCAACTTCTTCCTAACAAACTGCTGACCTATATTTTCGTCCATACAACGCCTCAAATGGTGTTGCCTTAATGCTAGTGTGATAACTATTGTTGTATGAAAACTCCACCAATGGTAGATGAACTTACAAATTATTCCCGAAATTAATCACACAGGCATGCAACATGTCCTCCAAGGTTTGAATAGTTTGCTCGCTTTGCCTATTATTCTACGGATGATAAGTAGTGCTCATATCCAGACGCGTACCCAAAGATTTTTGTAACGGTTGCTAGAAATGAGACGTGAAATGAGCATGTAAAACTCCGTTCCTGGGACCCTTACAGCTGGCCAATCATTGCTCATAAAACATATAATTATATTAACTTGAAATAAACGTTGAAGCGGAAACATAAAAAAAACAACATTTTCATTACATATGCTTTTGCAAAATAATACAACATTTGTTACACAATTTCCTTTGTTCGCATTACAATGCAAAAACATTAACAAAAGAATGCCATCCAAAATGCCAAGTAGCTGCCCCGCGCCATCCTCAGCAATGCTCACCTGTCAACTGAAAAAATGCATAAAAAGTTAGCGTTGCTAAGTGAGTTCTAGTTTTATAATAAAACATACTTTATCTTTCGTTTAAAACCATTCCTTACTTTCATTCAATCATAACAGGTTTTAGAATGTGATCACATAGTGTACGTACACATAGATAATATTTAATATCTTCATCATCGTTCGTTTTGTGTAGTTATTATCTTTCATTTCCATCTAGGTCCTGTCATGTGCTTAACCCCCCTCTAGAGCACCAAGCAATTCATCTAGGGTGAAGCGACAAGAACCCCATACATATGGTCAATTACAAAGATTGAACCCCTGTGTGTATCCTCATGGGGTATTTAACCCACACACAGTTGAGCTGAAAACCCCTCATTGGGTGTGAACCTCCATACATTTGCTTAATCACACGGATTAAGCCCCGGTGTGCATCCTCATGGGGTAGCAAACCCACACACGGTTGAGCTAATACTCCTTATTCAGTGTGAACCTCCATACATTTGCTTGCAAGCCTTTCTTTCATTCGCTCATTCATTAATGCATGCATTCTTTCATTTCGTTCCTCTTTTCATTATCTTCCACTTTATGTTACATAATACTTTCATTTAATTCATTAACATTCAACGTAAAGCCACGGGAAAATAATCAAACATAACAAGGAACACAAACATAAACAGTCAACATCATCATACAGGGCATCATACATACATAACATACATCACACATACCATCATGCATAAGCATCAATCATACATCATAACATGCCCATCATAAAACCTATGACCTCAAAAGTCAACATAGATAGCCCCCGGGAACCTCCCAATTGAAGGCCTACATTTCACCATTTTCCCAAAAAGTCAGAAAATATTCTAAGTGTTCATCCGCATTTCCCTTTTTGTTCATCCGTATTTCTTTTTGTTCATCCACATTTCTTTTTGTTCATCCGCATTTCTTTTTGTTCATCCGCATTTTTTTTGTTCATCCGCATTTCTTTTTACTCATCCGCATTTCTTTTACTCATCCGCATTTGTTCATCCGCATTAACTTTACTCATCCACATTTCTTTTACTCATCCGCATTGACTTTACTCATCCGCATTTCTTTCACTCATCCGAATTTGTTCATCCGCATTGACTTTACTCATCCGCATTTCTTTTACTCATCCGCATTTGTTCATCCGCAATGACTTTACTCATCCGCATTTCTTTTACTCATCCACATTTGTTCATCCGCATTGACTTTACTCATCCGCAATTCTTTTACTAATCCACATTTGTTCATCCGTATTGACTTTACTCATCCACATTTCCTTAGTCGCATGAACTTACTCATCCGCATTTCCTTACTCATCCACATTTCCTTGCTCATCCACATTGACTTTCTCATCCGCATTGACTTTCTTATCCGCATTGACTTTCTCATCCGCACTGACTTTCTCATCCGCATTTGTCAATTCTCATCTGCATTTGTCAATGCTCATCTGCATTTGTCAATTCTTATCCGCATTTGTGAATGCTCATCCACATTTGTCAACACTTAAGTAGTTTTTTCTAAACTTAGGCGTATAAACTACTGTTGGGCGTATGAGTAGCCTAGGGCACACTTAACATCAGATTCTGTCCCCAAACACCATCTATAATGATCTAAGCTTAAATCATGCATTCTAAGCCTTAGAAACACAACCATAACATCATCAAACATGAACATAGACCAAAATCACACCATACCCGCATCATACACACATGCAACATACGGGTATGAAACCCTAGTTTTATAAAAAGTTTAATCATGCATTTCCAGCCCCAAAAATCAGTTAAAACCTATAAAATAGGGAATCTAGAACTCACCTTAGCAGCTCTTGAGTATGGCTTCTTCCAAACTCGTTTGCAATTGAGTTCAACCACCTAGAAACCCACTAAAACCACACACCCGAACACACACAACGCACATACGCATAAACCCGAGGACATAACCGGTTAAGAACACCATAAAACCATGAATGCTTACCTTGAATTTGAATTCTTTATTGTTCTTCTTTCTAAAACCGAGAGTTTCAGCCCTTTTCTTTTTCTTTGTGACAGATCCAAAGATTCGGGGGTGTAAGAAGAGAGTGGGCGGCCATGCCCACTTTACACCCACTTTTCCAACCTTTTGTCCTTTTTGACACTTTTTACCCCTTAACTTGGGTAAAATATATTTTCTTTCTTTTTCTTCACTTTATTTTTTCTTTCTTTGACTTTAAAAATAACCGGATGTTACATAGCATCACGATCAGAAATAAACAAGATTGGCACGCAATGTCTAAACTACCTCCTTCAGGTAAATTCGAGTTATCTTATCCATCATATCAGTTTCCTTGATCTTTAAGAAGTGAGCTAAATTATTCAGTCGATCCACGATAATCTCTATCATGTCATACCCACTAGAGTACTGGGTAACTTAGTAATGAAATCATAATCGTTTAACAATTCCACCCAGTGTCACTGCCTCAAGTTCAACTCTTTTTGCTCAATGATATGTTGAAGACTCTTGTGATTGGTGTAAATATTGCATTTGGTATGGTACAAGTAATGTCTCCAGATCTTTAAGGCAAAGACCATTGCACCTAGTTCCAAGTCATAAGTAGTGTAGTGCTTTTCGTGCACCTTCAGTTGTTGTGAGCCATAGGCTATTACTTTATCACGTTGCATCAGAACAAAACCAAGTCCCTGGATAGAAGCATCACTACTAAACCATAAAGTCACCACTTCTCTATGGTAATGCTAATATCGGTGCACTACAGAGTTTCTGTTTCAATAATTGAAAAGCGGCTTCTTGACTATCAACCTAGTCATACGTTGGTCATTTATGTCCAAGGGCTTCAAAGCTTGAGCGATCTTAGTAAAACCCTTAATGAAAAGTCGATAATATCCTGCCAGTCCATGAAATTGTCGTATCTCACTAGGCGTCTTGGGAACCGACCAATTCTTTATCTCTCAATTTTCATAGGATCCACATGTATTCCTTTCTTGTTAACAATGTGACCCAAGAATTACACTTCAAAAAATCAGAAATCACAATTAGAAAACTTGGCCTACAGTTTTTTTCTTTCTAAGTATTTCCAAGATTAGACATAGGTGCTTCTCGTTTTCCTCCTTGGTCATATAATAGATCAATATGTAATCTATAAACATGATAACAAACTGATCGAGATAGGGTTTGCACACTTGATTCATGTGATCCATGAATACTGCTAGTGCAATAGTCAACCCAAATGGCATGACCAAGAATTCATAATGACCATAACGAGTACGAAATGCTGTCTTCAAGATGTCTTCCTCTCGAACCCTCAGTTAATGCCTTGATCCTGGAAGCTGATCAAACAAATCATCAATACGAACCAAAGGGTATCAATTCTTGATTGTAACTTTGTTCAACTCTTTATAGTCGATGAACATTCGAAATATGCCATCCTTCTTCTTAAGAAAGAGAACATGTGCGCCCCATGGTAATGAGCTTGGTTGAATAAACCCTTATCTAACAGCTCTTAAAGTTGTGCAAATAGTTCCTACAATTTGCTAGGTGCTAACTGGTAAGGTGCTCTTGCAATTAGAGCTGCCCCGGGAGTCAAATTGATCTGAAACTCAACTTGACGATAAGGTGGTAGTCCAAGAAGATCATTTGGAAATACCTCTAGAAAGTCACAAACCACCGAATATTCTATATCTTCTTTTCCTATTGTTGCTTGTTAGTAACAAGGGCTAATATGGACAAGGACCCTTACGTAACCACTTCTATGCCTTCATAAATGATATGATGCCTATCATACCACCACTCTTCTCACTTTTAACCAAGAGGATTTCCCCGTCCATGAGAGGAATGCGAAAGACCTTCTCATGACAAATTACTTCTGCCTACTTCTCGGACAACCAATACATGCCCACGACCACATTTAAATTCCCAAGTATAACATGTATAAGTTTTATATCAAAGGTATGACCAAAAAGTTCTATCTTTAAACCCTTAAGGATATGTGTAATGAAGATTTGCTTACCATCAGCTAATTCTACGGTATATTTGGACTCCAAGGTAGAAGGCATATCACTTAAGAGACTAGTAAACTTAGTAGAGATAAAACACCTACCAGCTCTAGTGTCAAATAGTACAAAAGTGAAATGACAATTAACAAGAAATTTATTAGTAAAAGTAGTAGGGTCGTTTAGAGCCTCACCTAAACCCATGACAAAGGCTCTCCCTTTAGCTCCTCAATTGTGGCCACTATTGTTGTCATTGTTGCCACCATTGTTGTTGTTGCCACCATTTACAGTGCTATTTCCAATTTTCTTCAATAGAGGACAATTCCTCTTATAGTGCCCTCCCTTTCCACACTTGAAGCAACCTTTTGGTGTTTCCTGGGGCTACTAGGGCTTCTTCATCAACTTTCCACGACAATCCTTTCCACGGGTCTAACCTTCCTACAACGCTGGCATAGAAAGATGTCACACCTGCCAGTGTGGTGGTAATTTCATATGCTAATCTTAGGATTCTTCCTCACATATCCATTTTTTCCCTGGGATGAGGAAGATGATTGATTGAAGTTGCAATTGTTGTCAAACGTCCTTTGTTGTTGCTGTTGGATCTTGTATGCCCAAGACACATATAAGATTGATGTGGTTAGTACATTATGATCCAAGTTGGGTCATACCCAATAACAAGCACCAATAAATATTTATTAGTTGATGAGATCATACAAATAAATATTGACACAAATTTAGAAATTGGGTTTTCTAAATCATTACTTTTGAAATAAAACAACATTATATGGATAATTTGTTCATAGAAATTATTTGTATTATTATTTAAGTAGGTTAAATAATAATAAATAATAATGTGTTAAAGTTGTAAAATTAAAAGGGGTTTAATTTTATAAACTTATGGATTAAAGAGTGTAAATTTTATAAAATTTAAATGGGTCGGAACCCATTTCAAAATTTTCAGCCGCCCCTTGTGTTTTATTCTTGGGATTCCTTTTGTCTTGTTTTAATACAAGACTTTAACGCTTTTGCACTCCATCCTAACACTCTCTCTCACACACAGATGCAAAAGCTCTCTATTCCTCTTTCTCTTGGCTGAAAAATTTGTTTTTCTTGGCTGCATTTCGAGTTCAAGTTGGCTGATTTTTAGGTTTGTTAAAAGGAGATTTGGTGTTTAACTTCCTAACAAGTTAGGTGTTTGGAAAGAGCTTGTGGATATACAAGCTTGAGGTCTTCTTCTTTGGAGGCTTCTATTCAAGAACATAATCTCCTTCATCTTACATCCATCTCATTTTCTTGTTCTTAGAAAGGTTGTATTCTAAGAACACCCAATGGTTGTTTATGTTTGATAGCATTTCTTTTCACATATTCATGATCTTTGTTCTTGGGTTTGTTATCTTGATTATTAAAATGGGTAATTTTCAGAATCTAAACATAATATATATGTTCATATATCCGCTGCGTTTTTGTTTAAATGGTTAAACAAACATTGATAAACTTGTCACAAACCCAACAATGGCATCTAGAGCCGGTTATGCGGAAAACTTCCTTCATAAATCCAAGAAAAACTAGTTTTGTTGGACTTTTTCAACCCATTAGGGGCTGGTTTTATTTGGATGTATGAATCCATTGTCTTTCAAGTTTTATTTTACATGCTTTAGAAGAAACCTTGAAAGATTGATATCAAATGGTTGATTGTTTTGTTTGGACAAAAACCCTAAAATTTTAGTTTATGTTGGCCGAAATTTTGAGGGTTTAAAAGGGTTTATTTTGTTCTTGGATATTGTATTTGGATACATGTTTTAGTGCATAACATAGCCTTGACCAAGTGTGTTTTGGATTTGGTTGAATGTTTTGTCATGTTTGGTTTTATTCTTTCAAAAGGGTTGTAATTATAATTTCATGTTTGTATCTTTAGGTTGTAATTTATTTATTATTTGGTTATGTAATAAATAGATTAGGTGCATTTCTTTTATTAGAAAAATTGTATTAGGATATGATTTTTGTAAAAGAAGATGCACAAGTTGGAGACCAAAGGAAGATACAAAGGAAGGACACAAAAGACATGGACACTTGAAGCATTTGGATGTGGATTCAAGTGGGAGT
>BJCM01153700.1:0-15584 GCA_018326385.1 Flaveria bidentis | reverse complement strand
TGAATATAACAAAAATCCAAATTAAAAAAAAACCGGTTTGGGCCGAACCGGTTTGGGCCCGAACCGGTTCCAAACCGACCAAACCGGTTCCAAACCGACCCAAACCGGTTTGATAGGTTTGGGTTTTTAGGATTTGAAACCGGTTTGGACCCGAACCGGTTTGGGGCCAAACCGGTTTTGACCGATTTTGACCAAACCGGTTTCGGTTTGGGACCCGAACCGGTTTGGGACCCGAACCGGTTTGGGCCCCTGAACCGGTTTGTACAAGTCTATATATATATACATGTACGTATAAGATCGAACATGCACCTATACATACACATACACCTAATACACCGGTACGTACAACGAGTATATATACATTTACAACGACAAACCGAAACACATACAAACCCAACCGTGTCTCCCCATACCCCTGCCTCACGGCACCACCCTGTATACACATAATCGTATCACGACTGCATACATATATGCAGTAAAACATACGTACGCACGACACAGCGGAAGTACACATACATACCTACAAAGGCAAGACACACATATAACCATGATTTCATACACACGAGAGTATATGCATGCGACAGGAGAAACACACACACTATATATATATATATATATATATATATATATATATATCTACAAGCATACAAACGTAGAATACATATACATACCTACGTCCAAACGCACACCCACACAACCGGATCACCTCGACCCTTGAACTCGCACACATGAACGTACGCAAAAACCGCATCTAACCCGTAACCCGAACTTCGAAACGTAACAAAACGAACATGATTAATAGTTGAAAAATCTTACTGAACGAGGTGCGGGGCTGTTTCGATCACCGTTCACTATCGTCGGGTACTTGCGGTTGATTGTGGTGTAGTTGGATCACGAAGAAAGCCGCCGGAGTTGGAGTTGCGTAAAGGCGAATGGCCTGTGGGAAGGAAGGGTGTTGGCGTGAGGGAGGTGCATATATACAACCGTAACACACAAAACACAACGACCCGAAAACCCAATTTGAATCCCACCACCCGGGCAACCAAAAGCAAATCTGTGAGCTTTTCGTGGGCAAAGCGGACAATATTGTTGATGCGATGGGCCGGATGTTACAGAATGGTATCAGAGCCACTCTTGTGTCGTTCGGGGTGTGGGACATACCTCACCAAGGATGGTGACTTCTCGGGCTAATCGAGGACGATGAGTCCAAACAGGGTGTGCTTGTGACACCATACACATTCTCACATCGGCCGTGGACAAGAGAGATACTGGGTCATAAGGAATGTCCTGCCTTTAACATCAACAATGTGTTTTGGGCGTATTGACTGTGAATGAGAGGAGAACTCCACAGTTAAGCGTGCTCAGGTGAGAGCAGTCCAGGGATGGGTGACCTCCCTGGGAAGTTTTCACCCAAGCAACCAAAAGCAAATCCGTGAGCTTCTCGTGGGCAAATCGGATAATATTATTGATGCGATGGGCCGGATGTTACATAAATAAAATATGTATGACCATTGAAAAAAAAGTATTGTTTTGTTTTATTAAACTCATTCGTGTTGCAACAGGAGACGGAAAACCATGACAAGTAACATTAATGACACACCACCGCCAATGACCACCAACATTAAAGAAACCAATAAACGAAAAAAAATAAATCGAATGAAAAGCAGACAAAAAAAAAACATTGAACCATACACTTACACAAACAAAAAATAAAACAATAAGTAAATTGATCTAGGACCAGCGCATTATGACATGACCGTTAAACTTAGAAAAATAAGTGAAAAATGTTAAACCACACACGCACATTGCGTCATGTTAACTCGTAAAATTTAAACCGAAACCTGATTAAAATTTTGTAAAATTCAAAAGGTATGAAGGACCAAAGTTGAAAGTAAAAAAAATACTGATGACAAATTATAAAAGATATAAAAGTATCGGGTTAAAAATATTAAAGATTAAAAAAAAGTGAGTACATCCCATAAAACACATAATACAACTTACAATGCATATATATAATTAATATATATATAATTTTTAGTTTTGGGTTTATTATTGTATTGGGTTGGGTAATGAATATTTTGGGTTTTTATGTTATTTGGTAATGGGTAATGAGTAATGGTTATTTATATTTTTATAGAATGTATTGTTTTTTATATAAATTATTAGACTTTTATTTATAAAATTTAAATTTTTTTATGAAGTGTTGAGTTTAATTTTTTTAGGGGTAACATAATTTATTTTCAGGGGTAACGTAAAAACAAAACTTTCTTTTAAAATGATACCGTAAAAAAGTACACCACCCGTAACAAGTTGAGGGGTACCCCTCAAGTATGCATATGTCCGCCCTTGTAGCAGCCTAAACATCGTACAATATATTGTCTGTTTTATCAGTCGGCATGCGTTAGGCGTCTGTCTGCTCACAGTTTCAAAATGTGAGTGATAAACATGGTATCCAACCCGATACAAGAAAGATTTTGTTTTCTTCCCGACGAATGTGGGATGTGATATGCAATGAAAAAAAAGGTAAAAGGAAACCAAACGGATATACTTAAAATGTGAAACATGTGGGACGAGTATTTTTGTATGGAAATTGTAAAAAATCTCGCATGTTTAGGCCCACATCTACAATATTAGATGATAATCGGTACAATTAACCAAAATCATAACTCGTTTACCCGAAAGATATACCCAAATAAATTTAATTTAGCTTTTGTTTTCCCTTGGACATTCGTTTTATATTTCATTCCAATAGCTTCGTTTTTTTTAGTTTAGGATATAGACATATCTTCAGAGATATGTATTTGATATACTATTTATACTTTATGAAATACGAATCTATATCTTAAGATATGTACTATCATCATATGCATACATCCGTAACTTTGTATGATCATGACATTTGTATGTAATTTATCATGTTTAATTTGTTATATTTTTTAATATCAATTCTTTTACAAAAAACATAATGATAAGAAAATAATGTACTTGAAAAGCCCAATGATTATTAATAGCGAACTAACAGATATAGCCGATAGGTAATTACACGCCTAAGACTATCGGGCCAGGTATGAGACACTAGAGATGATGAGGTCAGTGCTGGTATAGGACTGAACCGATATGGTACCACAAATCACAGTAACCAAAATGGAACTCACTTCTATACTGAACAACGTACCAAATCCCAAACTCGAATACCCGTCCAAGATGCTTCAGGTTTAAACTATTCTCATCGAGTTTGATTTCAGTTTTTTTTCCAACCCTATCTAGAGACAATTCTAGGAGACTAATAACGAGACACAAACCACAAAAATGACTATCATTTATTTTTTATTCGACCCGTTATTTGTTTCCATTGTCCATTAAAGATTATACTGGGCCCGTTAAGCCCATACACAAAAAGACTCAACTCAATTTGTATTGTAGTCTCCAATCACTATTTGGGCTTTTCTCTTTTGCCACGAACTAGGCCCATCATACAATATTGTGTTTTGTAATGTAAAAAGTGTAAACTTTGTTAACGCAATGAAAGCACAGTAATGTGTTAAAGTAAACTAAAATTCTATCAAATATCTCAACTAAAGTTGTAAATTCTATCCATCGGCATAACATGAAAACATGTAGGTTTTGCATTGCAAGTAGAAACTGATATAAATAAACAATTTTGCATTCAAATTTTAAAATAAATATAAATGTAATAAATATGATTCTAACATTATAACTATAATGTATAATATTTTCACAGTTAAAACCAACGTAACAGTTGTTCTTGACTCCCAAAAAGAACCTTTATTCTCTTTATTCTCTTTCGTTCTACAGCTAAGATCACTGTAATGGGTGCTCTTAGCTCCCATCTAAAATGATATTTTTACTAAAATTTATTTTTATACCGTTTTAAAAAATAATTATATCAAAAGATCAGGGTTTTTATTCTTTTTAAGTTGGTATGATATTGTTATATTTAAAAGAATGACAAACATATCCATATACTTATTATTACAACATTGTAGTTAAGCTTATTGCAGTAGTACGTCTAAACTAATTATAAATTCGTGTATACTTTTTCATCAATTAACATGTTCAGTTAAACTCATTATAACGACACGGTCTAAATGTACACAACACTTCTGAATTATTCATACAATTGACACTCTAAAGACTTTTATACAATCACCATCCATATGTTAATTTATTAACTTTTACTGCATATTTTAATATATCATTGATACCCTCGTTTTAATTTTAAAATGACAAAAAGGACATGGGTCTAAACACTCCCTTGGATCCAAGTCTTGAAAAGGTGAACCTTTTAGAAAGGGTAAACTGGTAAAATGAGAGAGAAGCCCTTGAAAGGTGGGTACTAACAAGTACCAAAGCTAATTGATTTATCAAATTTCAATAAAGTGATTTATAACTTTAAATAAAAAGTTGAAACCTAAAATTATTCTTTATCAACTTTTTATCTTTTAGATATTGACCTAAACTTCTAGGACATGCCTCCGTAAAGTAATCACAATTAAAATTGCATAGGAAAGTCAATGTATAACTTTCTCAAGAGTCCACAAATCTTGCCTAAACTCATGGGTAACTCATGAATATATTGATTTTGTAGAATGATTTTGTAGAAAGTAAATATAAATAAGGTACTGTCGATGCAAAAGTTATAACTCACTCAAATGTATCTATCACATATGAAGAAAACATGTGAAGTTTCATATATGGGTGTCGGCGAACAGTTAAACTGTCATTATGTACAACATATCCGAATCATGTATATATGTGAAACTCTTTCGGTGACATTGCATATGTATGAAACTCTTTACAAGCTACATAGTAGTAACCAATTAAGGGTGAAACTCTACAATGATATTGTATTAACTGATTACGCTTGATGATAATAATTTGTAACTAATATTTTAGCATTTTGTTTGTTTCTACACTTTGGTTCTTACGTAATCTCTCAACTATCATTAATATAATTACTACTCATATTTAATGCTTTATACTTGTTAAGATAGATAAAGAATCACCAACTAGAATTTACCAAATTATCTTTTTTTTTTGAACAACCAATCATTTTATTAAAAACTAGCAAGAAGCTAGCATGACAAAATACATGAAAGATTAGAAAGGAAATTTACACCACGAGTTCCAATCTAGATTAGGCATTTTTCGGCGATTTTGATCCATAAGAAAGATAATAGCTTGATTTCATCAAATATAACTTTAGGGCACTGGGTATATTATCAAAGACCACCTGGTTTCTGAACTTCCAAATACACCATAAGCTCGTGAGAAAGATAACATGCAACAAAATCTTTTCTCTTGCTGTATACGGCTAATTTTCTTGCATACAGAAAAGATCCGATACGAAGAAAATTAAATCCTTTGGTGTTCTTTACTAAATTATCTCCATTTGGTTTATTGCAATTTGCCAAAAAAGACCCAAACAAGTCATACAGACCTAAAACTCTAAAAGTTACCACAAGAATTTTTAAGAACCCACAAGAAACGTTGACCCAAAAATAATTTTGACTTTTTTGTCAGAGAAAGTTAATTTTCCAATCCTTTTTCATAAATTCAATATTTATTTAAAAGAAAATCGTAAATGTAAGCATAAAATAAACGCCACACGACATGATAAAAAACAAAATAAGATAACAACAACAAAAAAAAAACATCCCATGAGTGAGACTGAGAATGACTTCCTTTTATTTAGTCATTTTCCAACACATAATGGTCCCACAATAATTCTACTGGCCCCCACTTCAGGGACCAAAAATGGTTGCTTTCAAATTTATATAATTATAGGAAAAGTAATTCAAATAGTGTAATTTAAACCATGTACGTATTCGGTTTATAAATATGTATGTGACCACGGATTGTCCTGTGGTACATATAAACAAAATATTATAACCATGTTTGTTTTAAATAAAACTGCAACCATAGACAAAAATAAGTCTATAAATACATAATTATTATGCTACATCAAACATATGAAGATGACACATGAAATTAATCAAACAACAAGTTTAAACATCTAGTTATTACTAGCAAATTGCCTCATTGATCCCATGGTAGAACCATAAGATGCAAACTTCATTAGATCTTGTGGCAACAATGGCCTGCCCCCTTCTCCTCCCACACCCAAAAAGTCTCTCGTTAACCCGTTGTTGACGCCACTAAACCCCTGGTGCATCATCTTCAACGGCGCCATTGATTCGCTTCTCGACATGATCATTTGTTGGTGGTCTAGATTGCTTGTTTGAGGGCTCGAATTCGATGAATTGTTATTCATTGCACTCGAGGCTTGTAGTTGAGTGGTGATGTTGTTGTTCACCAAGCTGACTGCATTGTTTGATGTAGCGGAGGATGAGTTCATGAGCCCAAAACTTGCCCCAAAGATAGATGGGCTGCTTCGGGTCGAGCCCATTTGGGCCGCTTTCTGAAGGAGCGCGGTTGCAGACATCGGGCCCCTGGGTTCGGTTTGATGGCTTTGGTTCATTGCGTATAAAGAAGCTAAAGTTTCCTCTTTTAGACCTTCTGTCAATGGTGTTAGTGATAAACTCGAGTTTGCAAAATTTGCCATTGAAGATGACCCATAAGCATTAACCATATCGGCTAAGCCCGTGGAACTCGATGACATGTAGAGATTCGAGTTCATCGTCATTTGATCCATTGGAGAAAGATTAACCTGCGAATCCGCCTGGTCTAACAAAAGTGATAATCTTGGCTTGTTTTGATCCCCAAACTCAGCCCCGAAACCCGACCCGAATTGTGTCATCCCAGAAAACCCACGAGGGAAATTAGGGTTCATCACCGATTCGTTCATACCTTCATTTTTCAAGCCCAGACTACTCGGTGCCACCGAGCTAAGCCTCACACTTTCTTCCGCTAACGCGTCACAAAACGCCCGATGAGTTATAAAACTATCTTTCCTGAAACAAATATTGTAACATAAATCACTAAAATTCAGTTTTTTAGAACAACTAACTCACACAATTTAATTCTTATTCTAAATCAATATTAAAACAATTAAACATATAAACATTTAGTGACATTTTTCCTGCACACCATAATACTACTAGAATATATTCTCTTTTTATCACTTAGTTACATTTAGTGTGAAAGCACATTAAGTAGGTAGCATTTATTTCTTGATTTTACACTAGAAAAACCAAGATTCTCAAACACATTAATAACTAGTAAGTACACACACCTGGAGAAAAGTGTACCACAGTCACACTTGTACTCTCGAGTACCACAAGTCTTAGAATGAGCTTTCCAGTCGGATTGAACCGCATATTTCTTCGAACATTTTTCACACTTCCACTTCTTCTCACCATGTTTTCGGCTATAATGTTTCTTGATGCCGGTGAGATCCCCGAGAGCGCGTGATGGATCGTGGTGCACGCAGGTTTTCTCGGGGCATATGTACACTTTCTTTTTCACAGGTTCTTTGTTGTTCCTTTGCTTCAGCTTCCATGGGAGATTGTGACCTCTTCTATGGAGTTGTAGGTTTTGGTCCCTTTGGAACCCTTTGTTGCAGATTTCGCATACGAATCGGTTTGTTGCCATTAGGGATTTTGGTGAAAGTGCCATCACTTCAGCATCTGGATCTGTTGATATTGTTGATCATTGCAAGCATAATATTATTAACTAGAACTGAAAATTATATGCATATGAACATAATTATTCATTTGTGAACAGTCTAATGAATTTGGATTAACACTTGTAATACAGAATACAACATTTTTAAGTCCCAAGATGACTGATTGATTAATCTTTCTTTTATAACAGTTAACTCACACGCGTTCTAAATCTACTTCTAAATCTAGACCACTGTCAATCAGGAGACTAAAAACATAAACCTCAAACAGTTTCGAGGAGGACTTTAACTACACACCTTGATACAACTAGATTACAAACCCTTTTAGTTAATTATTGATTAATCGAATCGCTTTTAGAAAGATTATCAAACCGAAGTAATCAAGAATCAAGATACAAATTTAAACAATAATCAATCAAGAAATCTTTAAAAGAAACATGAGATGAATTGAATGAATATATATGTTCATACCTGGTGTTCCTGGTAAATTTCTTTTCTTTTTGAGATTGGAGGTAGGTTTAGAATTAGGGTTTGCTTCATGAGGTGGTGGCAGTGGTGGCGGTTGATGACGATGATGATGATGATGATCTTGAAGATGAATAGGAAACATCTCACCAGACATCATATCCAGATGATCAAAAGTTAATTTTGTTGCTTTTATAGCTAAGATTAAGATTGAAACCTTTCGTTGTAGTTTAGCAAACACTTGTAAAACAAACAACAAGATTTTGAAACAAATTAAACTAGCAAACAAAAACAAAGTAAACACAACACAGGAAAAGATTTGGTTTTATGTGTTGAAACAAGAAGAATATGTGTGTTTATATGTAGGATTGTGCCAAAAAAGAAGTAAGAAACAACTCACTATTAAACACAAGATAGCTGAAACAAGAAGCAGTTGATTCAACCAAAACAAACAAAAGACCACAATATATAATCTATAGAGTCACTGTTGTTGTTGTTGTTACAGACAGAAAGATAGAGAGAACTGCTAGAGTTTACTTATAACTAAATTCTTGTGTTTTTATCACTAACAAAACACCAAAAACAAGAAAAACACAATACTTTCAAACCCTTATCTCTCTCTCTTTAAACATAATATTTCATCTCTCTCTCTCTCTCTCCATAAATAAATATACATATATGTATAGATTTGGATGTATGTACCATGTGTGAGTGTATTGGCTGTTAGCTGCTTGTAAGCAGAATGTGTAGAGTTGTGTGTGATTTGTAGCTTTTGGCACCTAAAATTCCTATTATCAACACCATGTACTATTGGAAATAATTTAATATTGTAATACACACATTTGCATGCACATAACTAGAGAAAGTCTAGCTATAGCTTGGGAAGTGAAACTTATTTTATTAATAAAAGACCATGGGGAAAATAATGTGGTCTAATAAGGCAAGCAAGTTTCATCTCGATAATACAATACTAGGAAGTAGAATTCACAAGTTGACTAGATGATACATACAATGTACGATATTATTTATATATTAAAGAAAAGTAATATTTTAGGAAAAGTATATATTACAATATATAATTATACAGTGATTTGAAGACAAATAGTAGGTTAAAAATGTCATCGTCACATTATTCTCGTATTTTTAAAAATAGTATATTGTTTTTTGAAATTTGGTATGAATCCAAAATTTGTGTACCAATCCTACCTACATGTTTTAATTATTGAGCCCCTTTCGAAAAATATATATTTAAATACATTACATTTATACATATTTATTGGTAAATTTATATTTTCTTACTGCTGGAAGATTTGGTACAAAATAAATTAAAATACTAATAATCAAATAAGACACGTGAAGATGCACAATTTAAAAAAACAAAAACCAAAAAACAAAAAAAATTGAAACAACTTATTTATTAATCCGGATACTCTATAATATTAAGATAACACATATCCTTCGAAGCAGGGTCGTACATTTTCCGTTTAAAAAAAATACTCTATAATATTATTTTTAAATTTACATATTTTTTATGGGCTTAAACCCTTATGCGCAGAGGCACATTTTACACACCTTGGTGTAAGGTCGCTGGCTGTCTAGTAAAAAATTTGATACATAATCGTATATGTAGGCATGGCTTATTAATTAGCAATTAAATTAGAGTGAACGATACTAGAGAACTTGACGTCGGAAATATGTACATGACAGTGTCTACCACGGATCAAACTTTCTAGCAATGGACAATATAACTACCGTTTTAAACATTAACCAATTAACATTTAAATTATCAAGTAAAGAGTTCGTTAAATTTATTGATACATATTCCATCAGCCTATAATAATATTAATAAAAGTTATTGTTTTTAACGGTGAATGTTACTCTCTAACTAATTACACACTACAATTAAATTATATCAATCCGTCTTAGACAGAGCTTAAACCTTTAACCTTGAGAGAAGATACAAATCACTCTAATTTGAATAGTTTAGTTTGTCGTTGGAATCCAACCCAGTTAATGTTATATAATATCCGTTGATTTTATGGATTTAGTAACCAAATCAACATACCAATGTCTTTGCAAATTTATGAAAATGAAGTCAAACTTAAAGTTCTGCATGGGACAATTTAGTAAGAACAAAAAAGCTAAAAGCTTAGGTTTATGAAAAGAATAAAAAAACCTTATATAATAAGCATCCATGCAATTACATTAAACTATTCAAAAATATAAAAAGAGGGTAAATTAATTGATGGGATGTTTGCATTGATTTGAAAAAAAGCAAGTTACCTTTATAAAATGATTACTATATAATTAAAGATTGGACCTTTAAAAGATGTCTTGAAAATTTAGGGTTTTAAGGTCCCAAGGAGATGAATAGATCGAGTCCGTGATACCTGTGTTGTGGGGTCTCCAATGGCTTCTTTTGGTCTGTTGATACCATTCTGACTCCATACAATTTCTATCTTCTTAAAGCTTTATGCATGCATGCATGTGTTTGATGTGATGATGGATGATCAGTCATCATGAACAGGGTCCTACTCTCTCTATCCCATGGTCTTGACTATATTTTTTCATCTGGTTGACATATATATGGTCTGCCTTACTAAGATTTCACTTACTAGTAATGTTGGATTAGAGCCTTATGTTAATGGTAGCGTAATAGTAAGCGTTATCAATCACTCTGTTAGATTTGAATCTAGCTTTCATTGATTTTATACATTTTAACTTTCTTAAAAATACCTCCAGGATAATACAAATTGTGTTTATCTTAATCTCGTTGCCATGAGATTGTTGGATTCTGCAAGTTTTTTTGGGTTATTTGATATTAATAATCTCAACGTTTATTTATTGGCCGGTATTAATATTAACTCATAAAATGTTTATACACTTTTTATTTTAAGCTTATTTTCCTTTAACGATCTCATACTAACTGAGAGTTAACACTATTAGTTTTTTATGACGTCGACTATTTATGTGGCCAAAACACTTAGCAGAAAGTTAAAATCTATCATCAGGTCAAATAATCCTAAACTTTGCTCTTGAAATTCATTAATCTCTACCTTTTGATTTGAACCATTTAACTCGTTGGAGGTAGATTTCAAATAAAGATGAAGGATAGATATCGAGAAAGAAACCAACTGATGCTAGGTGGTGGCGGAGTTGATATAAGCTCAAAGTTGGTCACATTTCATAAAAAAGAAAAAAAACTAACGAGGGTTAACTTTCAGTTAGTCAGGGATCGCTAAAAGAAAATAATCTTAAAATTTGGAGTGTTGAATATTTTCCGAGTTAGGATTAATATCAGCCAATAAATGAAATTTGGAATTTTTAAATTCCAATAACCTTTTTTGTATCACGAATTTCTTATGATTATAAAAAAAGAAGAATTTGGATTGTTCTCTATTTTACGGAAACAACACATGGGAGGCGGACTCCAATGATCATCTAGAATTTGGTTTGCTTGATGAAAGCGAACAAGATGATAATGTCGTTGTAAGAGGCGACATGCTGGCTATTAGGATATCTGATGCCAACAATCTATGATATGACACGTTAACATGACACAACTTGATACAAAGTTAAATGAATTAGTGTTAGGAATTGACGGGCTCATGACATGAATGGGTCAAGATATTGATGATTAACACAATTAAAACTATGTTTAAAAGGGTTCAACATGCTTAACCCATTTACGATATGCATAACACTTTTAAATTATCATGTTAATAGGTCAATTGATTGACACGAAATGTATATCATCTGTTTATCAGAAGGACTTAGTTTATAATTATATAAATAATTTGATATATAATGATTAAATACTAAGTATAATTGTTGATAACTTTATCTTATCATGTTAATCATGTTTAGTAAATTGTGTCAATAATCATGTTAAAAATGTCATGTTATTCCTCCTATTAAACTACTTATATTCAATAGCACTAAGCATGTTATGTTGTGTAACCTACTTAATAAACATGTTCATGTTAGTGTTTAAGAAAATGACAGGCGATGCATTCTAGTTTACTAGCCATATTAAACTTAATTGGTGTGTCAAATATAACATGTTTAAGATAATATGATTTCCAGGTTTACTAGTGGATACAAACTTTGACGGTAGAGGCTAGGGTTTGCAAAGTTGTTTATACCAAGGATAGCGAGGAGCTTGAGGAGATGTGATATCATATATCATAATCATAATATAATATATGTTTAAATACATACAAGTATAGAATTAAGTTATATTTAAAAGTAAAGAAGTGGTATTAAGAAAAACCATAATTGTATTTGTATGTTGATTGTGTGTATAATAAGGCTTTACGAATTAAGGTTAGAAGAATGTTACACTAGTCTAAACTTTGGTTAATTAATATGCTTGCATCTCTAGTGTGCTTTAGCTTTCTCATGTCTTATATATTTTCCATAAAGTAGTTAGTTTTAATGAAATTAGTATACGAAACAAAAGTTAATTAGTTATAGATGTTAATATATTTTATTGTAAAGGGACAGAAATGATGATTGATCATTGCAAGGTAAGAGCATGCAACCCCACTCTACTCTACTGTAACAACTCAACACGTAGTGATGATTGGGTTGGTACCAATTGATCCATCACCAACATCAACTTGATTGGTCGATGCACACAAACCCTCGCATCAGATGATTGTACCTTTTGCAGTTCTTGTTGTTTTCTTGCCCTTTCTTTATCACCTAATCACAATTAAAAGTTAAAACCACCACAATATTACAAGTTTATGCCTTTACATCTTAATTAATTTTCTCATTGATAAACAATTAGTAAAGTTACAACAATGTTTAACCAGGTTTTTATTTTTCCGATAGCATTTGAATAACCTGGAACTCGATCGAATTTATTCTGACCGAATTTAAATTTGAATTTAAAATATATGAAATGGGTCCTTATCTACTAGAATTTCGATTCAACCTATGAATCTCAAACTTAACCATCTTAATTTTAATTAAAAAATGTTTTTTTTATTTGTTGTGTATATACTTTTAGTTTTTTAATCACCCCTCTTGTACTTTGGTTGTTCGATTGTTATTTTAATTTGAATTAGGTTTCAAAGTTTTCAAATTCGAATAATATGAAAACCTACATCCTTATGTTTAACCATGACTTATTTAAAGAGCTAAATAGCTACATGATCTGCGTGGATTACTTGTATGATAGTATGATTCTATAGAATTGCTCTATTATGATATAAAAAAACATAAATTTTGTTAGTTATATAGTGGTGTCTTACGGTCCCTCATTATGAAATTAAAGGTTTGAGTTGTATGATAAATATTGGTATATATTTACGAGGAGTAGGTTATATGATTGTGTGTTTAAAATTTGTCGTTAAGAAAAAATAAAATAAAGAAAGACATCCATGTCTACATAGAGCTAGACAGGTGGTTCTCTTTTCAATTCCAATATTATGTGAACAAAATATAACTTTAATTTTATAAAGATAATTTAATGTTAACATTTGAATTTGATCTGAAAAAAAAAAACTATGGAAATATTGCACGAGAAAACCATTGGAGTGGAGATAGAGGTGAGAGAAAGTTGTGATTAAATTAAAAGTAAAATAATTAAAATCTTTACTAGTTTTTTATGGTTTAAATTTTTTTCAGTGATCCGTAAAATTGTTTGCAGTACTACAATATCATTGTGTACAACTTTTTCCTTGAAGAGGTACCATGTTTTTCATTACACAGACTACATATCATGACACACATCACAGAAAGAGAATATTTTTGGTACTTTTTTATATTACAAACACACATGGGGAGAATCCTTTATTTGAAAAATGAAATGTACATAGTCATGAGGAGACGTAGAGTAAATTTAGATTATAGTAGAGCATGGTTAGATTATGGTCGTTAAAAATAATTAATTAAAACAACTAGGAAAAGATTTTTTTTGTTAACACAAAATGTTTCAAGTTGTTTTTCACATAATATTTCTAACTTATTATTACACAGTATTTCATAGTTGATAGTTCAATGTTTTTAACAACAATTATATATATTATTAATTAGTATCTAATTGTTGTTTATCAAGGATACTAATTAATAATATATATAATTGCTAACATTATGTGAAAAACAACGTTAAACATTTTAAAACATTTTAAAGTTTACAAAGATAAGATAAGATCGGTGGTATTTAATATTGTTTCAACTTTACTTTTCTTGATTAAATATCATTGAGGTCACCTTTAAATACATGAAGTTTCATTGCTTCAATGGTTAGTTTCTTTCCTCTTTAATGGAGAGTGTTGGGTTCGATTCATGGTCGGTACTTTTTTCTTTTCTTTGTCATATCACCTCCCTGATAAATTGTATTATTTTTAAATTGAAAATTATGAGCCCTCTAATTTTGACATCTCTTTACTCATTTTTAATTTTAGTTTCTAAATATAACCCTTTTTTTCTATCAAATTAAATCGACATGCTATATGTCACCACCTTATTCACTTTTTAGCTCAGGTAACGTGGATTCGAACCTTGCGACATACATTTATATTTTATTTTTATGTTTTGTTTTTTTTCTTTTACGCTGGGACATAGTATTGTTTATTTATGTTTATATTTTCAAAACTGAAACATAGCAACTTTATAAGTTTTTTATGCGCTTAACTAAGTTAACAGCATTGTTGGTATGCGTCTTATAAAGTTTTCAAATGCGCTGTAACGCGCGGGCTTAAATCTAGTTGACCACAAAAGCAATGTTTTTTAATTATATATTTATAAATAACTCACATTCCAAAACTATAGTTCTATTTGTTTCTATTAAATGCTATGTAATTATTATTTAAATTTGAGAAAGGAAAACACCGTTTTCATAATTCATAAATCATTCTCCCCGTCCTTGATTATTCAAGACTAGTTTTAATTATCTTCTCTATTCTAATTATTACGTGGTATGTGTGGGTACGTCCGTAAATTGTTATTAAATTAATGCTAAAATATATAAAAGGTAGTTTGTAAAAAAATTGTTAACACTTAATTTAAAATAATAATAATAATAATAATCAACACAATACTATACTTTCTCTTTTACCCCTACTGGTCACTAGTAACTTTTAATTAATTAAGAAATTATCATCAAAACAATCCTAACCATCCTACTACTCTAATAAAAAATAACTAGATTTGTCACATATCACTTTTTAGACACATCTAATTTCACATGTCATCTTGACATTTAATAATAAATATTTTTCCCACTCAAAATAATTAAATATACCATTTTTGTATTAAATTTTTGAGTAAATTACCATTTGCGTCCCTGACTTTTGTTCATTTTAACCGTTTGCATCCCTATAGTTTCAAAACCTTGAATCGGCCCCTATACTTTTAATGTTTTCCTTGTTTACATCCCTGTGGCTGACACCGTTAATGTGGACAGTTAAATGCGCATCTTTTTCTCTCTCCTGCAGGGATATTTTGTTCATTTCTTCTTTCTCCCCTCTTTCTTGTATGGGTTTATTTTACATATTGTAAA
>BJCM01153698.1:0-46239 GCA_018326385.1 Flaveria bidentis | reverse complement strand
AAAATAGTTTGAACTTCAGATTATAATATTCTCGTGAAAGTTGAAGATGATCGTAAATGAAATCAACAAGCGCTCCGTATAAAATTTTTTAAAGAACAGTAATGGTATTTCTCGTAGAAGCATCACACATAATATTTCCGTTCATAAAGGAAACATCACCACCCCAGTATATTTGGATAAAATAAGGTCTAGACATAATGAAATTTGTTGATTTGAAAAGGTTTTTGGTTTGAGGATGAGGGTTTTTTAAGTGAAGATAGTGTGAAGTTTTTATGTTGGTTTGAGGAGGGTTTTGGTTTAAGGTTTTTTTTAGGATTCGGGATTTTATGAAAAAGTGATATGGTTCAAGGGTTTATGTTAGACACCCAATACACGACCAACCCTAATAAGAAAGAACATGCCGGTCCTATTGGCGGGTTCTCTCTTTTCAAGACCCGGTCAATAAAGTCATTATAGAAAAAACAAGATGGTGGTTGGGCTAGAACGCGCTCGTGGCATCGACAGGTTCCAAGGAAAAGGAAAAATATTATGGAATCTTGGCAGGACACGATAATTAAGAAGGGAGAACTCGCCGGTGTGATCGGTGGGTACCCCTGAAGTCATCCTTTATATATATATTTGCCTTTCAAGTCAATATATTTTTAAATCTGACCCTAAAAGTCGATCTCCACCTGTGATCATCCTTCACATTAACTTATAAATCTGACCCATCTACTTAATTTTAAACAATTTGATCATGCAACCAGCCACCACCACCACCACCAACCGCCACCAGCCCTTCCATTTCAAACCAAGAACCAATTTAATCCACCATCGCCACCCGCCATCACCACCGCCTGCAATTACTGCCGTCCACCATCGTTACCACCCACCGTATCCCTCATATCATCTTCACATACCATCGTCTTTAACCCTATAGCTTTTTATCAAAACCCTAAAAACTAATACTATGAGAGAAAAGAGGTGACAATGGTGGTAATCAGAGTTAGGGGTGTTCAAAGTCGGATATCCGAAATTTCGGATAGTGGAAATCACTATCTGAATCCATATCCGAAATTTCAAATACAGATTCGGATAGTGATTCGAATATCCGAAATTCATTTTTTATATATTTTTAATTTTTTATATTTTAGTTTTTTTGCAATAATTAGACATATAATATTACAAAAATAATATAAAAAACCAACTCATATAATAAAAGTCACAATATACACTAAAAAATCTCAATCTAAAGTAAAAAATATGTGAAATTCAAAAAATAAAAAAATATTTTTTAGTTTTCGGATAATCGGATATCCGAATATCCGAAACTTTTGAAAATCACTATCCGAATCCGAATTTTCGGATATCCAAAAATTCGGATATTTCGGATTCTCGGATTCGAATATTTTGGATTCTCGGATTTGAATATTTTTAAACACCCCTAAATTCATGATAGTAATAGTGGTGATGATGAAAAGTTAGTGATTATGAGTAGAGAAAAAAAAATGTTGGGATTAAAATACATGATGAGTGATGGCCCATTTGAAATTTTGACTTTAAATTTTTCATGTTAACAAAATTAAATAATTATGAATTATATTTTACCTAAAACCCCCTATCAAATTGTTAATTAACATAATAAATCATTTAAATATAGAAAATGCCTTTGAATCTAATAAAAAATTAACATATTTTAATGTTAATATCCAAACTCGTACAAATTAAAATTACACAACCCAAACTTGTTATTTTCGTAAACCTTATTTTGTTATTTTTGTATATATAATTAACTCTAATATTTAATTTTAAAAATAATTAAATATATACATATAATTCAAAAGTTAAAACAAAACCCTACCCATAACCCACCCTCCATCATCGATTATGCAATTCATCAAGCATCCACAAGTAGCAGCCACCATCGATTCATCGAACATTCACCACACCATCATCATCGAACATCCACGACTACACAGGAACCATCGCCACCAGCCAACTAGCCTACCGACTTCAGGCGTTTAGCACACCACCATCAACCATCTGCAGGTACACTACCACCACATGTCTTCTTCTCGTGTGTGTGTGTGTGTGTGTGTGTGTGTGAATTTATTGTTTGAGTTTATTTTGATGCTTCAAGACCCAACATTGTCTTATGTGGATATAACTGATTGGATGTTTATGAATCATTTTACCATCTTCATAATCATTCTGTTCTACTACCCACTCTACCTACAATGGATGGTTATGAATCATTCAAAGTTGGAGTCTCAGATGCAAATATCCACATAAGACAATGTTAGGTCTTGAGACAAGTTATATCCGCATAAGACAAAGGCTTAGATCAACCGGTTTAGGAGGAGTTCATTGGTTGGAGTTCCACTAGGTGTAATATGGTTCAAGTGGGCTAAGGGTTTTACCACGGTGTGCTTTGGGTTTTACCTGGTCACCTGTACGTGTTTGCCGCCAATGGATTTACCCAGGTGACCGGGTTTAAAAATTATTCGTTGGCCGTTCAAGAAAAAAAATCGTAAAGAATTTAGATATTGTTAAGAAGTTAAAAAGCCAATGCCTTTTACTTTGTTTGTTAGCCATTTTGATTCTGGTCTACTTAAAATGACATGTTAAAAGTTGCATTCATTTGTGGTTCTGTCAAAAGCACAATTCATCAGACAAGCCCAACCTGACATATTCATTTAAAATTTGAATGGGTTGCAATTTGTCCATTGGTTGGACACCAATAGACATGGCTCATATGGATGGATGTTCTTTCATGACCATTATCATGCCAATTTACTTGCACAAATATGATTATAGGAGCTCATATGCCTATGGTATATAACTATATAGGTATATATCTGCCACTATAATGGGTATTGCATTATTCTTTCTCACGGAATCAATAAGGGTGTCTTTTTTAAAACTAAACACACACACGGTCTGTTATATCAACACAAGTCATCTTCTTGGTTTTTCCTCCTTATGTTTTTTTATATACTATGAGTTTATAAACAATATTTCACCAGTTAATTGTAAACATACATCTGTTTTCTTTTCAGGTTATTCAGTATCAGACAGTCACGTAGTTCTTGACCCATATTTAGTTTTGATTCCATCTACAATTATGTAAGTTAATGGTTAATTTTTCTTAGTTCTCTTTAACTTGAATATTAGTAGCAGCATTTCACTATGATGAACATTTTCTGTGATTTCTTACAGTAAGATTGCACTACTATACTATGTTAGCTTTCTATTAATAAACACCTTACTACTTCTAGGAATGGTGTCATCTTCTATAGCATTATATGCTTAACTTTTTGAACTGCTTTTCTGCCATCTCATTGTCTGTATGTTTAATGCTTGTAAATATAACTGGCTTGGCAGAGAAGATTTGGATTCTTGTTTTTTTGTGCATATTATCCTGCATATTCTTTCAAAATCATACCTAAAAAAATTATTCTCGTTATATAGTGGAAAATAAACCAGTCACGCTTAATTTGATACCATCTTGTTGTCTTTAAACTTCTATGTGAAATATACCAAAAGTGTAGCCAGGTTATATATGATTAAGCACATTCTCTGTTTAATTTCTGGTGAGACTACTTACAATAAAATGTGTTCAAATTCTTTTGTTTCTATCTCCATACAAACATATTCTTTCAAATTATTGAAAACTAATAAGGTACTTGTAGCACAACTATTGGATTTAATGTTCTTCCATATTCAATTTTATATAACAAAGTTTGTGTGTGAAGGTCTCGAATATGTGTGAAAAACTTGCCAAAGCATGCAACTGAGGAACGTTTACGAGATTATTTTTCACAAAAAGGAGAAGTAACTGATGCTAAGCTCATGCGAACCAGGTATTTCCCATAATTAGTTTTCAGTTACAAGCATGTTGACCTTTAATAATTATATATTTTTCCATATGTTTGGTGCACACATCTTGTTATTAAGTATTATATAATCATTCAATTTCATACTCTTACAGAGATGGTAAAAGCAGACAGTTTGGTTTTATTGGTTTCCGAAGTGAGAAAGAAGCTGCAGAAGCTCTAAAATTTTTCCATGGTTCTTTCATGGATACTTACAGAATTACTTGTGAGGTGTGTGATGTCGGATCTCCTATCATTTTGTTCATTGAAACAAACTGTTTTGCTTGTTTAAAATAAGACTCTGTGATATTTTTCTACAGTCAATCTAACTAATAGAAATAGTGGTTCTTGTTCAGTGATTTATAGGGATTGTTGATGAACCATAATTAACGAATTATAAAAAAGCCTTTTTCATATACAGATTGCACGTAAAGTGGGTGATCCGGAAATGTCACGTCCATGGAGCCGGCATTCTTTGAAGAAACAAGAAAAGTCAACCATGGAGAAAAAGGAACCTGTTACTTTTTCTAGTTTAACTCGAAAAGTTACATCTGAAGTGAAGAATAACACTGAGGATGGTGACCTTCAGTTCCAGGAGTTCCTTCAGGTCATGCAACCTCGTACAAAGTCAAAATTATGGTCAAATGATCTGCTGGAAGCCACCCAAGAAAAAGATAATAACAAGCAAGTTCAAGGAGAAGATAAAGGCAAAAAGAAATTGAGTTCAAAATCTGCCAATTTGAATGAAATCAGTGACAAACCTGTGTCAGATATGGATTACTTTAAAAGTAGGGTAAAGAAAGATTGGTCAGATTCAGAGACTGATGACAACGATGACGATGATGTTAATGGAGATGAGGAAGTTGAGAATGACGACGATGACAACATCAATGATGATGATATCAAGGAAAGACAAAAAATCCATCCTGAAACAGATGCGGAAGAGATTGCAGACAAACCTAATGAGAGTGATGATGTTGATGAACCATCATCAAGTTTGGAAGATGAAGAAGATGTTCTACAAACTGGTCGTCTTTTTGTTCGAAATCTGCCATATACTGCTACGTATGTTTCTTATTAGTGTAAAATTTTAAAATTTGAGATGATTATATTCTTGTTGTGTTCCACCAACCCAGCTCATGTTTTGTTATGAAAAACAGGGAAGATGATTTGCGGGAGCATTTCAGTAAGTTTGGCAATGTGTCTCAAGTTCATCTGGTAGTTGATAGAGATACAAAACGATCAAAGGGAATTGCTTACATTCTCTATGCACTTCCAGAATCTGCAGCCAGGTTTCTATTTTCTTATTTGAAATGCACAGTTCTTGTTCCAAAAGTATGAGATTGTGCTTAGAATGCATGCTTTTAAGTTTCTAGACATCATTTAAAAATTTCTAAATTGTTTATAATATCAAATAATGAGGCTTTAGTTTGGTAATCTTAAAACATGCAGTCTCATTTTGATATCTTTGTAATTAATTTTGGGCTTTCATTATTGTAAGTTTGTAACTATAAATTTATAATTACTAGGCTTTTACTTTGGTTAGTTTAAGATGTGCAGTCTCGTCATCATATGTTTGTAGTTATTAATTTGGGTTTCATTATTCTAAGTATAAATCTGACATGTACAGGGCACTAGAAGATCTGGACAATTCAATTTTTCAAGGCAGACTCCTGCACATTATGCCAGCAAAGCAGAAAATTGCTCCTGTGAAAAAAGAGTAAGCATTACTAAATATCCATCATCTTTGCAGCCATTGTCAATCTTTATACAATTTTTTTTATATTATTTTATTTTTTTGGATCAGTGAGTCTGCCAATCTTTCAAAGACGTTTAAGCAACAGAGGGAAGAAAAGAGGAAGAAATCTGAAATTAGTGGGGATACAAGAGCTTGGAACAGCTTATTTATGAGACCAGATACAGTATGTGCTTCCAAACATTCTCTGCTATTTTATGTTTTTCTTGTTTTCATGTTACCACTTAAATTGTCTTTCTGGAAAATGCAACATCACTTTCATTTTGTTTTTGTTTTTTAATAGGTTGTTGAAAATGTTGCTAGGGAATTTGGTACAAGTAAAAGTGAATTACTAGACCGTGAAGCCCCTGATGTAGCTGTGCGTATTGCATTAGGAGAAACACAAGTGATTGCAAAGACAAAAAAGGCTCTTGCAAATGCTGGTGTTAATGTGGGCTCCTTAGAGAATTTTGCCAGTAAAAAAACAGAGTCCATAAAAAGAAGTAACCATGTTATACTAGTTAAAAATCTTCCCTATGGTTCTTCTGAAAGTGAACTGGCTACCATGTTTGGAAAGTTTGGGAGTATTGACAAAGTTATTCTCCCTTCAACAAAAACTCTAGGTTTGGTATGTAATTGGGGTTTCATTACCTGTTTACATTATGTTAAATTGAGCTATTGCGTTAAGTTTACTATTAAAAAGTACTCATTAGTCAATGTCATAAACCAATAGGTGGTTTTTCTTGAACCTGGTGACGCTCGTGCAGCATTTAAAGGCTTAGCATACAAGCGGTACAAGTAAGTTTATGCTAATGTTTATTGTAAGTTTACACACACAGGGCCTTTTAAAGCAAAAACAAGTGTAAGTAGAGAATCGTGAGAACAAAATAAGCACTTGTATTTTAATGATTTAACTGTGATACATATTTCTTCAGGAAGTTACAAATTTTCATTTTTACTGGTTGCACTGTTGTCTGTCTAATGCATAAATAGTTGTTAGACTTGAATGTTTTGTTTTGTCTCATGTAGTTTGCTGCTTCATGCATGATGTTTTCTTCTACCTTTCCATCTACTAAAGCATTTTCTTCATTATTTTGTATATCATCACTTATAATTCAGAGATGCTCCATTGTACTTGGAGTGGGCACCTGATGATGTTCTCAGTGGAGATCCAATGAACGTAAGTGACGAAAAAGAAACTCTTATTGTGGGAGAACATGAGACCAAGCGAGCATTACTAGAGCAACAATTGGAAGGAACAACAGATGCTGATATTGATACAGAACGAGTTGAGGTGTCAATTTTGACTCATTTACTTATGAATGGATCATTCTGGTTATGTATATAGATAACTAGTCAGGGGCTAGAATTAAATAAATCATTTTAAAAGGCGGGCATTGCTTATGACAAAACTTGTTGATGTTTTAGCACAAAATCTCCTAAATTGTTTTCTTCAAAAAATTATTTTTTATTAAAATAATAAAAGTTTGCAATTACTTTTTACACACTATTGTATACAAAAGGTTTTTCTTTTCATCATATATGAACATTCTTTTTAATTTGTTATGTTTTAATTATGGTGCATCCAAATCATTAGTACCATAATAGATGGGTTTGTGTTTTGTAATTGGATTTTAAAAATTTTTATATAAAATTTAACAGTATATATAAATATAACTTTTTAATACATAAATTTTAAGTTTATCATTTTGATATTTGTATTTTTGCATATAAACTGGCCCAAACAGGACATAGAGTTATCTTTTAGCGGCTAATACGTACAATAAAAAGTAAGATAACTGAAAATGGACAGCTGAAAATGTATGTTGGAATTATATGCATAAAACCCTTCATAAGATTCTGTAGAAGATTGGCAAACGGTGCTTCCAGTCAACCTGGCTTGAACCTTTTTTGAACTGTGACCCAATGGCACAACCCCCCTTGCGACCACTAGTCAGAAGTTTGTATCATTCCCTGTAGATGAATTGTCCATGAAGACACATTCTTATTTTGTTGTATTATATATTTTTATCAAATTTGTAATAATGTGTTTTGTTCTCCATGATCTTTCAGTCTCGGTCGCTTTTTGTGAAGAATCTGAATTTTAGAACCACTGACGAAAGTTTGAAGAATCATTTTATTGAGCACATAAAGGAAGGAAAACTGCGTAGTGTCAGGGTATGTTTTTTGGGCCTCCACGCTTGCTATGAATAATTTGCCCCACATTGCTTATCTTTCTGTTTTTTATTGCAGATAAAAAAACACTTAAAAAATGGAAAAAATGTCTCAATGGGTTTTGGATTTTTGGAGTTTGATTCTGTGGATACTGCTACACATGTCTGCAGGGATTTACAGGTAAAAATATCATGTTGTATTCAGATTTAACAGACGTGATGTTAACATACTTCGATCACAGGGAACCGTATTGGACGGCCATGCTCTCATATTACAGTTATGCCATGTTAAGAACAATGAAAGAATAAAAGACAAGGTTGGGGAGGACCAAAGTTCAACAAAGTTAATCGTGAGAAATGTAGCTTTTGAGGCTACAGAGAAAGAATTGCGCCAGCTTTTTAGTCCTTTTGGTCAGGTAATTTCACATGATTTTATGAACTTATGAGTATTTTGGATGATTTTCAATTAAAGTCTATGCTCGAGTGTTAAAATCTTTTTGTTGCTCTGTTAATGTTTTCTTGTGCTATATGATAATGTCAAAATACCCAACATTAGTGGGATATTAATTTTTGTTGAATAGTATTTTTAAAACACCTTTTTGCATTTTCAGGTGAAGAGTTTAAGGCTTCCAACGAGATTTGGAAAGCATAGAGGATTCGCTTTTGTCGAGTATGTAACCAAACAGGAGACAAAAAACGCCCTTCAAGCGCTATCAAACACTCATTTATACGGGCGTCATCTGGTATGCTTATGCAATAAGTTTTCATATATTAATTTTACCTGAGTTGATTCATTCATAAATATCAGTTTTTGAATTGTACTAGCACACTTTTAATGTGTAATTTTATAAGTAAGTTAAAAAATAGTGGGACCAAATGTTCTGGGCCAAATTTGAGTGGATCTTTTTGATCTGTTACCCAACTCGTTTGCTCATTTTGCTTTATTGTTATACTAATCGAATATAAATACAGGTTTTGGAGAGAGCGAAGGAAGGAGAGAGTTTAGAGGAGTTGCGGGCTCGAACCGCTGCTCAGTTTGTTGATGAGAGCACTGGTTTTCAAAACCCGACTAAGTTATCTCTGAAGAGGAAACAACTTGATATCTAGGAGTGAAATGGAAAAAAAGAAAGTTTTGTAGGATGATATATTGGAAATTAGGGCCAATTTTGCATATTTGTTTTGTAATGGGTTAAAATCAAGAGAAATGTTCTTTAAATGTTATAATTTTATCCATAATATACAATATCTTATAATATGAGTGTTGTTTAATAACTATGATGTCGCTTGATTAAAATGGAATATAATTTTATATGATGTATTTGTCAAGTCATAAACAAGAATGGTTGGACTTTAAAATTTCTTGTTTCTTGTTAGGTTGTTTAAAAAATATGTCCACTCAATTTTGTATAAGAAAATGTTATAGCTAATCTTCATATTAAACAAGTTTTAAGTTGATCAAAGGCACTATAATTGAATATGGTTAAGAAAACTTGTAGGTGTTTGATAAAGATGAAGATGAAAACGAAGGCATGATCTTGATTAAAGAGTTATTGTTGGCTTATAATTTTAATGAATGAATCTTCTTTTTAGTGCCATAGTCTTGTACTCTTATGAATCTTGTTGCAATCTGATGTAGAGAAATAAAAACCTGGTGGGGGAAAAGTTTCTGGAAATGATTTATCATTCGTTTAATCAATTATTACATATTAGCATATTAGAACATCAACTTTGGTTTAGAAAGTATGCTTGAGGCATGCCTAGTCACAAGGCGGCTTGCGCACCATCAAGCGCTTTAGACAACGTAAAGGGAAACGCTTTAGATGATGTAAAGCGAGTGATGAATAGAAAGTGAGCGCCAAGAGAGCTTATCAAGTGAGGTGAGCAATGTAAGGCTTCTCGTTATGGCTACAAACGAACCGAATGTTCAACAGATTGTTCGTGAACCATTTTGCGGGAAGTTTGTCTATGTTTTTGTTCATGTAATTGATGAATAAACATGAATTTTTTTCCGTTTAGTTAACAAACGAACATGAATACATACCACATTCATTCAATTATGTTTGTTAATGTTCGATAATGTGTTCTTTAAAGTTCGTTTATGAACGTTCGATAATATGTTCGTTTATATATATGTTTATGTGTTCGTTTATGTTTTTTAATTTTTATGTTAGTAATGTTTATGATAATTATGTCAAGTCTTTTTGGATATTTATGCTAAGTATTTATTTTTTTCTTACGGATTTTGTGTAATGTTGATCATGAAAATGTAGATTTTATTCAAAAATAAATATATGATTATTTTGTATTCCTTTGTGTTCATGACTTTTGTCTGTGTTTGTTTATGTTAGTAAACTTTTGTTTGTGTTCGTTGGCCTCAATCTGTGTTCGTTTATGTTCGGTAAATTTAATGTTTATTAACATAATCATTTCCTTAACAAACAAACACAAACAAAGATTCTCGTTTGGTGAGTATTCGTAAACAGTTAATTAACAAGTTTATTTTTTGAATGAACAAACCTTGTTCATGCCCAATCGATTCATTGGCAGCTCTACTTCTCGCATTGTGTGGCAACAAAGTGACTTACGACTCACTTATCATTCTTATAAATATTATTCTTTACATATTAGCATATAGAGTTTTCATCACCTATTTATTACTTTTTTTTCTTTTTAACCAAATTCCATTTGATCCTTAATTTTATTGGGCTTTTTTCACATTTGACCTTAGTTTTTTACTATTTTGTTTACTTATTTTCTTGTCTTGCGTATGAGGGGTTTTATTTTTTTGGCGCTATATGTAGCTTGACTAGTTGTAAATTGAGTGTATCATAAGGATTTTGTGCTTTTTAAAGTTGTATATATGGTTTATATCATAGTAACATCATTCATAAAATAAATATAATATTTTTATTAATCAAGATAGATTACAATAAATAATGAAATTAACAGAAACAAAGGAATACAAGAAAAAAAAAGAAAAAGAAATTTAAGAAACAAAAATAATTAAAATCAATAAAACAATTGTGGCTGAGGATTTCAATTTTATATTGGGTCCTTAAAATAAATTTCGACTACCCAGGTAATTCACGTTTGTCTCCAAGGGTACGGTTGACAATTTCTTATATAGACTTGTTTACACAACACGAAATTAACAGGTTTTTTGTTTGTGCTTAACAGGTTTAATGTTTTAAACAAATCAATATGTTAAGAAATGATAAAATTCGCGTCTTAACAGATTAAATATCCCTTAACCTGTTAAGACCTCCGTTAACCTGTTAAGACCTGTTAATAACTTGTTTATAGTCAATGAGTTCTAGATCAACTGGTTTAAAAGGAGACATTCTATGACTTTCTAATGTGAAGGTCATGGGTTGTAGTCTCATTAGGTGCAATATGTTCCTAGTGGGCTAAGGGTTTTACTACAGTGAGCCTTTAGGTGGTGGCCTTTCGCCATTGGGTTTACCCGGGTGACCGGGCTTAAAAATTATTCGTTGGTCGTTAAAAAAAATTAACTTGTTTATAATATTTAATATTTAATTTTAATAATAATTAAATTAAATATACATATAATTCAAAAGTTAGAACAAAACCCTACCCACCCTCCATCATCGATTATGCAATTCATCGAGCATCCACAAGTACCAGCCATCATCGATTCATCTAACATTCACCACACCACCATCGAGCATCATCTTCGGTACAATTCCTTATTTTCTTATGAAAATTTTATGTGACATTTAAATCGTTTTACCTGCATAGTTGTTGCTTTCTTAACATATAATAATTTAGCTTCTGTGCAGCGATAATTGCTGCTGTATATTAGCAGATTGCTAAGTTCTGAGCCAAATAGTTGGACTTTGGATGATTGGGTGTTTAGGCATAAAGTATTTAGGCAAATAAGAATTTCTACAGCATTTAGGCAAAAACTAAATTGGTTTATGTTGCTTTTTGATTAATGATTTGGTGGTTTTTATGAATTGTAATGTCAAATCAAAAGCTTTTTTAGTTTATTATTGCCGGGCGCAAGCTGGATAAAGTATGAGGGTTTTAATCAAATTTTTTTAGTTCGATTGGGCCCCAAAAGACGTTGAGCCGCCCCTGCATACGCAGTAAACCCTTGGGTCTCGGCTAATGCTAATGCCTTTACTAGCCAAAAGTTTTTGGATCCGCAGCTGTTAGGAGTTTAAAGGTTGTAATGGTTGCCATTTTTTTATGGTTATCTAAGTTTAAAGTTGTTATTAGCATTTATATGTGTTTGATTCTGTAAATGTGACAAGTCAGGTGTTGCAGTATCGGTATCTTGTTCCCCTCTACAAAGACTGAATCCGGGTGAAAAATCTGTGTTAAGTTGTATAAATGTTATTAAGTTTACCATGATGTATTAATAATTTAGAAAATCTAATTGGCATTTCATTTAGTAGTACTTAATTGATTTGAATCCATACTTTGGTTATGGGTTTTTTTTGTGAATGAATGATCATGAGGTTGTGTAATTTCATGCTGGAGCTGATTGAAGTTGCATTGGTGCTAGGGTTTCTTCATATGGCATATAAAGCAAGGGGACGTGGGCAAGGTATTAATTTTGCAAAACAAGAGAAGTTTGAAATATTTCCTGTAAGTCAAGTTTTGATTCTGTTTTCTCTAATATTTACATCATTTTCAAATATATGGATTCAAGTACTAGTCGTTACACCATACCCACCTGACTATATGATTAAAGACCATGATAGCATTAGGAAAATCTGCTCACTTGGTCCCAAATTTTGTGGTCGCCAAAATTATTCCCACCATGAAAAATGGGTTTGATGCTTTGTATCAAAATGTTATATTTGTTATTGCAGGAAATCAAAGAATACCCTGATGTCAATCTTAAACAAAAAGAAGAATTCCGGAAATTAATATCATGGGGTAATGATTTGCAGAAGTTTTGGATTTCATCTCCTTATCATTTGGAGGCTTCCGGTCAAGATTCTGAAAGTAGGCATTCGATTACCCTTTTTTCCCCTTATAAAGTCTAATTGCATTTTTGATCATTAGTTATATAATGTTGTGTTGTTTATAGAATAGTTGATACTGTTTCTCTTTTCGTACATTTTTTCTGGACTCCATGCTTGGAATTTTTTCTTTTCATTTTCAAATCTTCAAGAATTACATTTTAACTTGCTCATAGAAAAATTATTGGTGAGGGCCATATTTTATTCAAAATGTATAAAAGTTGCATAAAACCTTCTAAATTGTTTTATTTTAGAACCTATATATTATGGTAATAACATGGTTTTTAATCATATGAAAATGTTAGTTACTAATGAAATTCAAGAAAAAAATGATTCCTTTTCAGCCAATTCTAAAAAATTACCTTTTGCCCGTTTTGCTACCTCTAATACTGTTACATGGAAATTGTGGTAGCAGGAAATGGAGGTATAAGAAAGCCCCCACTTTCAGACTATATGAAGATGACGGATGACTATGTTCCTGCAGAACTAGGTAAATCATTGGCATTTGTAGTTCATTTCGTATATTATGATTAATTAAGTATTATGATTATTTTGTATATTTTTACCTTACTCCCTGTTTGGATACCTATTTTTTTTTCTCTCAAACAGTTGCAAAGAATGTGAGGCACAGCAATAAGAAGGTTCGATGGGATCCCCGGTCAGGTTAGATATATATTTGTAAATTATAAGTTAACCACAAAATAATAAGACAATATTACCCTTTGAATCTTGGATTTAAGTCGCATCTTTGACAATATATTCTTTTGGGCAGACCTGCAGAGATTGGATTTCTTTGAAAAGCTAGATCAAGGGCCTCAGGTAATTTTCTATCGTTTGAAACTTATTTTAAACAATATTTTTGGCCTCTGGCTGCAACGTGTTTATATCTTTTTCAAACTTAACAACCATGCTGTTATCTGGCTTTATTTCCTAGGGTCAAGATGATGGTGAAAAGGAAAAGAAAGAAGATGAAGATGAGGATGAGGATAATGAAAATATTGAAGAGGAAGAAGAGGACAGTGGTGACGATTATGATCAGGTATATCTAATCTTAAACTAATATGAATAAATTAATATTAAAATAAAGAAAACACATCTTTAGTATACGCGTGTGCATAATATGGGCTTAGGGAAAACCATGCAACTTTCGTCTGTGGGTCAAAAGAAATCTGGTTGGGCGGACCCACCACCTTCTCATTCTTTTTTTTTATTATAAAATTTTGTGAATTAACTAACTGTATTAAAGATGATTAGGAGAACTGTAATGTATAATATTACAGCTTGTTATTAATAAGACAAAAGCATCTGAAAACGCTGTATAGATGCTAGGTAATCTTTACCCGTTTAACCTGTTTGTTCCATTTGAAATGTTTCAGTTTTGGCAACATTTTTATGTTTAACCTGTTTGACCCGTTTGACCTGTTTGAGATGTTTCAATCTTAGCAAATATATTATGTTAAATTTGTTTGACCTGTTACCAACAATATACTACCAGAACCAACTTTTTCTATACTAATGAGCTGAAGTTACCACCTCTTCTTTATTTGCGTACCATCCTAAGTGTTTACTGTCTAAGAGCCACTAATCAAACCATAACCATATGTATATTTATTTTAACTTTTTGGACGCTGCAGAACCCTGATTTTGATGACGATGAAGATGACTTCAACATGAATGATGATCTCGGTGGTGGTATGCAATCTTCCATTATTTTACAATTAGGCTCTTTGATTATTCATTAATTTGTTAATTTTTTGTTGCAGATGAGGGTTATTACTAGAAGCTGCTTACTCGTTAGGACTGACTTAATAACTAGCCACTTATTGGTACATATCTTGATCTGCATACGAGTTTAATACCTACTGAGAATGCAATACTAGCTCCATAAGGTTGAGAAGAATACGAAAATATTCAGGGGTATGGTCATTCTACTAAGGAGTATTATGGTCATATTACATCGTCATATGAACTTTTTGCAGGGGTAAAATATTTGGTAGAAGTTTTTTATTTTCTTATTTAAATTTTTTATTGTTAGGCTTTGCTTGAAAATTCATTTTAAAGCTATACTTTGTTATTAATTAGAGGTAAATGACTAAATCATTAAAGAAAGAACAAATGGAACCAGTCTTTGTTTTTTTGTGAAAATCGATCACCGCTTTGGTCCAGTCTACGGCCAGTCCTATCTGTTTTGGCCCGAAAACAGGGTGATTACAGAAATCGGCAATCATGTTTAATTCGATGTTTGGCCATCATTTTGTGGTGAATGAATCTAGTATATCATTTTTTCAAGTTCCAAAGAAGCAGTCTATTTTAAGTTTATTTTGACCTTTCAATTTCACCTTGGAAAAGTATATTTGATTTGTACTAAACTATGCGAGTTGGGTAAAAAAATAGTATGATCCACAATGGGCGCCCGTGAGGCCTGTTAAGACCGTCTAGAAGGGCTTTGACGGTTGAATTCTGTGTAAGGGACATGTGAGAGAATGCAAGATGTAATAGACTAGACTCGTAAAAGAGGAGAGGAAAAACCAGACAGTTAATGTGGAAGTTGGATGGGACGATGCCTTAAACTTAGTATTGTGATCGGAGGGAGGAGAGAGAGGAAATAGAGCGTTTGAGGGTGATTATAAATATGTGGGGCGTTTTGGATGAGAGAACCACATCAAATATATTTTTGAGCCCTCCTACTCGGGGTGCCCTAAGATGATGCGGCATTCATTGCATGGAGTGCGTCGTGGTCCAACCGTGACCATCTTTTCACATGTAGAACTTCACGCCACCAAGGTGTGGTCCATGCCATTGGTTTCTTCCTATGGTTCAGCTCATGCTATTAGAAAAAAGGTTTGCTATTATTTTAAAAGAACATGTAGTTTCTATTTTCTAATATTTTTTTATAATTTAAAAGAATTGTGAATATTATTGACCAAAGATATAGTTGGATTTGATTAATTTATTGATTGAAATTAGCTTGAATCTAGTACGTCTAGAGCGGATGTTTAACCATAGGTTAATGAATTTAGCCTAACCATCTTCTACATAACTGAATTAATCAAACAGTCTATAATGAAAGCAAACAGTTATGAAAACCTTAAAAACCAAAACATTAGTTATAAATTTAGTTAAAGTGAACTGAACTAACTCATACTCGCCCTCTGTCAGAATGTTATGTAAAACTAAGTAAACATATCTACTCTTCGTTCTTTGGTTTTGTAGCAAATTTTAAGTTTCATCCTTAAACTAAGGAATTCACAGTATATGTCATTAATGTTTAAGAAAGCTTGCACATTTCGTTCTTTCTGCTAACGGACGTTAAATTTGTCTGTTAAATCTAGTCATGTGACTTGTGCTTTCGTACATCGGCGACATCCACTTCCGTAGCGCCATCGGCGTGGAGCCTAGCGGCAGAACAAGTAGTACATGCGCACGGTGGCCTCTCTCTTCGCCCTAGAGTGTTGCTTCCATTGTTATTGTTTGGAGTAGATAGTCATTTTGGTAGAAATTTGAGATGAATGGGTTGCATTTAACGGAAACCGTACGTTTCTGATTACATCAATGTAGAAGATGAATCCCAAGTTTGAAAATCAAAAACCAACGTCAAAGAATATAGACATCAGGCTGGTGTGTGTTCCCGATATGAACGGGAACAATGAGCATAGATTTTAGGATTCATATTGATAATAACAAAACTTGATGATTTGATGTTAAAATAATAATAATGATGAACACAAAAAAGGTTTAATGATTGATGTTTATTGATTTGATGATTAAATCATCATCAAAGAAGAATGATGATATGATGTTGTTGGTGATGGAACTAATTCCCACATTTGATGGAGAATTATTCACATTTTACAATGATGATATAGGTTACTATTTATACTAATCTAGTATTTACAATAATTACAAAATAAACACTAGACTAATATCTTGTTGCTTTTGTTCTTCAAGTCTTCAACTTCAATAATATTAGAAATCTTTAATTTTTTCAAAAGTAAAATACCCAACATGGTGGCTAGCATCAATCGGGTTCGTAATAGATGGTGATGGTGGCAATCATTTTCAAATATGTAAGAGAGTCTAAGAGATTGAGATGGAGATGGTTAGAGATAGTACAGAGAGATAGAGTAAATTACACTTTCGTTTAAATAGATAAAATGACCATATTGCTCTCATGTGCAAGTCACATGACTAAACTAATAGACAAAGTTAACGTCCGTTAACGGAAAAGATGAAACATGCAAGTTTTCTTAAACATTAATGATGTTTACTATAATTTTCTTAGTTTAAAGATAGAAACTTGAAATTTGCTACAAAATTAAAGGATGAAAATTGTAATTTATTCTATAAATTATAAGGTGGTTACATGCTTAGATGTTTAGAACCAGACCTGACATTGACACAAGTCGTATTATATGCTTAACGGTAAAAACCGAATGACATCATACTAATTTGAAACTTTTGCTCCACACTTTGATTAGAGAGTCGATCACCAAACCCAATCAATTAGCCAAAACTTTGTAATACTCTTATGTTGTAAAAGAAAATTAAACTAATTGGTTTAATTCACTAACTAACATAGGATTCGGGAATAGAGGTGTACAAACCGGTTTATTTTTTCCAAGCCGGTTCGGTTTATAAACCAGTTTTTCTAACCGAAAACTCAACCCCCTCAAGCTGGTTTGGACCGGTTTTGAAACCGGATTGAAAAAAAGGGTTTTTTACGGGTTTAAACCCAGAAAAAAACCCGTATGGAGTAAACATGACACCTAAAACACATTAACAAATACGATGTTGGTGAGTCATAACCAATGACTTTAAAACAATGTGTGAAAGTGATTGTTTAGCAAATCAAATCTCGCTAAGCAACGACATATCGTTGTGCATAGCATATATGCCACTCTAGGTTTCACAACAACGACGATGGGTATATTAAAGGCACCTTGACAGCAACCAAATCCTAACGCGTCAACAATCACACAAAGGCCACATGCATCAGCAGTCCTTCTGGACTCATCAGCTCACTTGCACGATCCTGCATGGTCATAACGTCGCCACAACAAGTAATACCACAACCTTAGAGTGAGGCCCTTTTACCTACATCGAATCTAACTAAGCGCACAAAAACCTCAAGGTGATCAATAGTTCTATCCAAATCCATCCACTCACCTTAATGATTTCCTGTGACTAATAGTGACCAATGCCAGAGGCACCTAAGCAATGGTATGTTAACTCATCGGAGATAATTCAACTTACAGTCACACATTAAAACATGTTAACCAAACAGTTACATAGCTTATATACAATCCGAAACCTTTAAAGAAAAAAAGGATGCTTAGATTCATTTTAATGAGCTTTCTGCAAGAGATGATACTGGTCTGCGGATGGGGTTTTATTTATCGTAGTGCAACCCTGAATCACAGTGCTATAACCACTACGCCTCAGCTTAGAGCATGCAACCCTCGGGTTTCACACCCGAGCTAACCCAACCGATCTACTCTAGTTACGTTAGTGACCTCGAGTCAGTGGTCAACAGCTAACGTAGACACCGGTTCAGTTTCTTTTAAAAACCCCGGTATACCGAAAACCTACAACAATTCAAAATGTGAATAATATAACCATACCAAAGCTTTCTTGAAGTGTCACGCAACTTCTTGATGTGTTCATATCCACAAACAAACGATATGATCTAACATTGAAATGGAGTTCCACATGTCAAATTTTCGCTTATACACAGTACTAACTCGAGTTTATTACGAAACGGAGTGCTCTAAAGCATTATATTCAGTAAGAAAACCATAAAGAGCTCAAATTCGACCTTGGTACGCATTCCCGATAGAATATTCATATTTTCAAAAAAAGGATATTCATATGATCATAGAACGAATATTCATTGCGGATCACGACATGCAACCATAACGGTCCGCTATGAACCTCATTGTCCGATTCTCCTTGTCGAACACCCTATTATCACTTTTAGGGCGGAGGGGTTGTAGATTACGGCCACTATCTCCATCGAAACTAATAATCTAGCTCGGTTATGACTAGGTCGGTTAATTGTTAGTTTCGATCATGATTAGTTAACCATCGTTTACAGGTACATGTTTGGTTTTAGAGGTATCCAAGCAAGAAATTATTAAATACATTATACACAAGCAAGAAATTATTAAATACAAGGTGGAGGTCTAAAAATACATAGTTCAAGTGGGCGTTTCGACTTGATTGGATGTAGGTCGATTATGGCTGCATGCAAAACCCAAACCATAACAACCTATGCACTTAACCATAATCGATCAGTTTCATTCGTTTTCGTCGAATACTGGTTATTAGTTTGATTTTCTGCTCACAACTATCTCTTTCCCACATCTCCTTCTCACACGCCTTATCTCTTTCTCGAAAAACAATCTCCTCTCTCCACCCCCTTCATGAAGACGCATTTGAGGCCTTCTTGATCAAGAATTCAACTAATCTTCTCTTTTCTCTTTTCTACCCCATAATCTCTCTTCTAAAAAACAACCCAAGACACACTTATTATATATGATCTTAGGCATCTCATATGGTCATCCCTCACCTAATTTTCAACAAATTTAAAGATTTTAATATAAAAATAATATTATATATGACGTTTTTTTATAAAGGGATTAGGCTAAATATACGACTTGTTATACACCTGTATAATATGGATGCGAAGTAAAAAAAAATAAATGAGCGAACGTAAAAACATATCCGCTGCATGACTTAGTTTTCTAAGAAGAGACCTGATCATTTCACAAGATATACGTAACCTTCACATAACCTTTAATGTATACAATTATTATACATTGGCTTTTGAAAAACAATTTTTTTTTTGTAAAATAATTAGACTCAGATTTAACTTTGGAATTTGAAAATGGATCGACGGACATAGGAGACGATAGTTGCAACAGAGATACATCCCCGCTATTGCAGGTTTACTCTTCCTTTCAATCATCATCATCATCATCATCCTTCATCAATCATTCACCTACTCTACTTCTTCCAACACACAAATCAACGTATTCACCATTGATTCCCTTCAATTCCCGAATTCTAGGGTTTCCTTCCCAGATTTTGTACCTTATTGCGGCGATCTTCAACCTACGTTTCCGGCGCTGCAGATCTGAATTCTGACGGTTCGAATTCAATTGCAACATGTTCTGGCGTATGACCGGGCTGTCCACTACGTCTCCGGTAAATCTTAGATTTGTTGCTTTTTTGTTTTTGAAAAGTGGTTAGATGCTTTGAGGTATTGTTAGGTTCTCTGTTTGGTAAGTTACTGTTTGAGCGAGGGATAAGATAGTTTATTGATTTGTGTATTTGTTTGGTTGGTTGATAAGGAATGATAGAAGATGATGTGAATTTGGTGATGCTTTAATGGAAGCAGTGTTGGTAGAGTTTTTGTTGTTTTACAGAGATCTTGATGGCAGATTCGTGTTGATTGTATTCAAAAGTTGAGCTTATCTTTGATTTCTTAAATTGAGTGTCTTTGGGGGTTTGGGGTTTTCTTTTTTACTGACTGCATGTGTAGAATGGAATGGTGTCGGTTTGTGTAGACGGTGAACGGATTGTTTTGTGATTCCTAAGTGTGGTTATAGACAAAGGTTAAGTGGCAGATGGTGTAATTGTTCACATACCCATTAGACAAATTCTGGACCTGTTGTGGTTTTATTATGATTGGGTTGGAGAACTCGAAGGAAGTTTATTTTATTGTGAACAATATAGAAGGTTTTGGGTGTGTAAAATTTAGTATATTCATCCTGTGTGATTACACCTGATGGATTGTGTTCCTACTGTAATATATGTATGTGTGAAAACAAAGAATTAACTATATATCAATATAATCATATTTTTTTGTTGGCGTTGTGACTAATGATAAATGGTGATAATATCTTTCCATCCTTCTTTTTTTTTGCTCTTGATGATAATGATGTTAGCATGATGAGAGATTTCTTAGTTGCTCTTAAGGAATGGTAAACTAGGATGTGATTGCCGTGCTATGCTTTTTGTGATCCAAGTCATTAGTCAATAATATGCTTCAATGCCATTCACTTGTCTTTGAATGGTCTCAAGAGATCTTCCTTTTATCATTCCAGGTGGATACTATTTTGGACAAGGAAAATTATACTCTAGAGGAGCTTCTAGACGAGGATGAAATAATACAAGAATGCAAAGCTCTTAATAACCGGCTTATTAATTTGTAAGTTCCATGACTCTAGCTAAATTTGACTCCATGGTATCATCTTGACTCTAATATCTAGTGCTCACTTGTGGAGTCATTGCACTTGTATAACGATTCATACGCTCAGATCTAATATTAGTTGCTTCATGTTTTGTTTAAGCTATCAATCTATCATTATCTATTTCAGTTACACGGTAGACAGCTTGGTGCTTTTGCAAATTGTGAGTGAGATTCGAGTCCTCATTGAATTGTATAATATTTAGATTGAGTTTCATATATGCACATGTTATGTAGTATTTGAGTTGAAGTTATTGTAATTGTGCTTGCAGTTTAGTTAGTTATAACATGATGTTGTAAGTTTTAATGGATTGTGACTTACGCATAACTGTGCATATTGTTCATAGTATTATTGTGGTAGTCAAAAACTTGATTTTTGAGTTTAATCTGTTTTTATTCTATCCAATATTCCAATTAATAACCATATCTTGAGTTTGTGGCATGTAAAATACTAAAATATACTTTAACTGTCAATTGCAGTTTGAGGGAAAGGACTCAGGTTGAACAACTTGTTCGGTACATAGTGGAAGAACCTCCCGCAGATGCTGAAAAGGGACGGACATTTAAGTAGGTTTTTGTGGGCCATCAAGTAAAATAAGTTTTTTCAGATGCTTTAATCTTAGTAGACTTTGATGAACCTTTGTTTTTCTATTTCTGTGCATGTAAACATTGACAGGCATATGACAACTATTATTATCTTTTAGGTTTCCTTTTATTGCTTGTGAGATCTTTACTTGTGAAGTCGATATCATTCTCAAAGCCTTGGTGGAGGATGAGGAGGTACAAAAGAATTGTTCTTTCTTTGGAGCTGTGTTGAAAGTTAAAAATGTGAAATAAGTTGTTACATATGTTTTGTTGTAGTTGATGAACTTGCTGTTCTCCTTCCTTGAACCAGAAAATCCTCATAGTTTTCTACTGGCTGGCTATTTTAGTAAAGTAAGTTCCTCGAACTTTAATTTTGACTTTTATTATGGTACATTACTTTGTTACTTTTGCAGGAGTCTATACTTTTACTGTTCCCTTTTCATGTATGCATTATCTTTTATTTTTGTTTGTTTGGGTAGCTGATGTATTGTTATTATTCTATAGGTTGTTGTATGCCTGTTGTTGCGAAAGACAGTTCCCTTAATGAACTATATTCAAGTAAGTTACCAGTTAGTTTGTATATAAAACTTAATATAAGTGTGTACTTTTTTATATTGTTTTTAGTTCACTCAAGTTTTAAGTTTATGGTTTGGTGGCCAGGCTCATCAGAATATTATTGAAAGGCTGGTTGACTTAATAGGAATTACATCCATCATGGAGGTGAATTCTTGGACATTACTGTCCTTTACCACTATATCTGCATCCCATCTGATTATTGTTCTTGTATAGGTTCTTATTCGTCTGATCGGTGCTGATGAACACCTTTACACCAGCTATGTAGATTCAATGCAGTGGCTAGAAGATATAAATGTGTTGGAGATGATTGTTGATAAATTTAGTTCCACGGTAAATATTAATTCTTATTTAGTGAATAGGTGTTAATAGCAACTCTATTATCTGCTCTATTGTTTGATGATAGACACATAAGAACCTTATTCAATTGGCTATGTATAGGCTCTGGATATTTCTTGTACTAGGTTTTTAATATGTTAGAAACTTAGTAGTGCTGAAATAAGTTATCAAGTCATTTTAAGTATTGACATACCATTTATCAAATGTAGGTTAGAGATCATTTATGGATCTCTAGCTTGCTAAGAATAATTAATGATAACACTTTGACACACCCCTCAAGCAAAAAAGAAAAAGGAGCAGTCGTTACACCTTGACATAATCTTCATATTTTATTACAAGGAGTTAGGATATCATAGAAGACTTTGAATAAATTATCTAAAAGTAGGTTTGTTGGTTGAAACTCATGATTAGGAAATTTCGAAGCATATGTGGTCTCGGTATTTAAAAATTTTGGTCAACATTTGTCAAAGGAAATTTTGCGACTTTAAAATCTTTCTGAAACTAAGTGCTAATATTGTCTCTTTGTACAGTAGGCAACTTTGCACTTCATGTTGAAGCCATGTATTCCCCATTGTCTATATGTTGGTGAACGTAGATGTACTTTTATCATAATTTAATCTATAATATCTAGGAAGTTTGAATTTCCAAACTAATAACTAAAATTTACAACCTAACTGTTGAAGGATTGTCCTGAAGTGCATGCCAATGCAGCAGAAGCACTTTGTGCTATAACTAGATATGCTCCCCCAGGACTAGCTGCTAAAATATCCAGCCCAAGGTTAGCATCTAAATTTATAACTTTGAATAGCAGTTCACTGTGTAAAATCTACTTTCTTTATATCATTTAATGAAGACATAGCCATTTATCATTTTCATGTTCGATAATACAGTTTCATAGCAAGATTATTTCGCCATGCCTTGGAGGACTCAAGGCCAAAATCAGTTTTAGTTCATTCGTTGTCTGTATGCATATCTTTGTTGGATCCTAAAAGGCAAACCTCAGGGACATTTTACATTTACAATCGGCAATCAACACATGGATCTGTAGTAACAGCAAAACCCGAGACGGTGGAAGGCATGTTGGAGAGCCTAGGTATCGTCACACTCAGCCGGCTTTTGAACTATCATATATTTTCATTTTTCTACTTTTAAGTGGCTGCTTTTGTGTTATTACGTTGCATTTGGTTACATGTGCATGATTTTGTCGTTTGTTTAGTTATATGATAAGAACCAGATATATGAATTGCTGAATCGAAAGGCTTGATTCGAGAAGAGCTAATTCTCCAGTTACAGACAATGAAATTTGAAAATTACTCCAATAATAATGATGAACAAGAACTACCAAAGATAAATAACAACTACTGTGACGGTTACTCCATTATCCCACTAACCCACTAAGCCTCTATTGCTGGATTCTTTTGACCACTTTGACCTAAGGGATCCAGATGAGATCCGAAGACCCATTGAATCAACCCCACCGACCCATTCGAGTTTCCTTGTTTCTTGTTCCTCGTATAAACCTTCATAGGAATCGTATCATTATACTATAGTTTTTTTGTGAAGCTGGTACTTAATTTTGAGGAATCTGGTATTAAAATGTACAGGGAGTTTGTTACAGCTCTTGGATGTTTCAGCAGAAGAAAATGTTTTATTTACAACGTATGGAAAGTTGCAGCCACCTCTTGGGAAAAATCGCCTAAAGGTTATCTATGTACTTTAACTTTAGGTAGCACTAATGGTAATTGATTGTGTATATGTTGTAACAAAAGTTAGGCCAAATGTCGATACACCCTATGGACTTTCATTAAATTTGCATACATGTCTTTGGACTTTGTTAGTGCAGGATTAAAATCCTTATAAAAACATAACGGAAAAGTACCTTAACTTTTCTTTAAACAAATAAATCCCTTCCCTGAACTTATGAAAACTTAGTGAAATTTCTTTGTGGCATGATTAAGCTCTTAAACTTTATAAAAAGGAACTTTTCATGCAAAACATGGATTTATGTGTGAATTCTGATGCTTTGAAAAATTCCTCAGGGTTCTATAACTGATTTAACGTGATGTAACTTTGTAAGAATTAGTTAGTAGTGGCTATTTGATATTGTTATAACTTGATTGAAGCTATTTTTCTTTCTTGGTTTCCATCATTGTGAATGCAGAGCATTGAAATTTTTACTAATTGGTATTTAACAATGGAAAAAATTCAGATTATTGAATTCATCTCAGTCCTAATGACTGTTAGTAGTGAAGCTGCTGAGAAGGAGTTGATCCACCTTGGTGCCTTAAAACGTATTCTAGAATTATTTTTTGAGTAAGTGTCTCTTCAGTCTCCATTTTGCCGTACTATCTCCAGAACTATTCTATGATAAGTATCTCTGTGTATTAACCCGACTTTATTTTGTGGACATTAGGTATCCATACAATAACTTCATTCACCACCACATTGAACAGATAATAGATTCTTGCCTTGAGAGCAAGAACAATTCACTCATTCAGCATATTCTTGAAGCTTGTCATCTTGTCAGGAAAATTCTTGAAGCTGAGAAGAATTGTGCATTGAACTCAGATCCAAAGAATGTAACGTGTTACTTTTTTAATTTGTCATGATTAATTTTTTTATGGATATTCATTATGTTTCATGGAAATATATTATTCCATTGTTAACAAAATCTAGTGAATGTTACAGCCAACACTCCCGGCAGAAGGAAGAACACCACCTAGGATGGGAAATGTTGGGCACATGACACGTATAGCTAACAAACTTATTGAAAAAGGGTCTAATAATAACTATATACAGTCATATTTACAGGTTTCTCATGTCTTCTCATTTTCTGTGATTTAGTATTTGTGAAATATTCTTAACATTTCCTCACATGATTGATTTACATTATAATGATTAATTTTGGACAGGGAGATAGTGAATGGGTAGAGTGGCATACGGATGTACTTACTAAACGCAACACACTTGAAAATGTGTACCAGTGGGCATGCGGGTGGGTATTTTACTATCATTTTTGGCCAACTAGATTTGGTTCTGTGTCTAATTAAATTAATTATCAGATTAGTATTATTTTGGGTATTTTTCAGGGCAGTATAATGGTTTTAACTGCATCAGTATTTAACTATCTACCAATTTTATGTTACCATTTATGTATTTCTTTGGAGAAATTATAACTTTGTTTTTGCATGTTAATGTATTATTATAATTGTTCCTCTATCTATTGAAATTAACAGGAGACCTACTACACTTCATGATCGTGGTAGAGACAGCGATGATGATGATTACCAAGATAGAGACTACGATGTGGCAGCTTTAGCCAATAATTTAAGCCAGGCGTTTCGATATGGTATCTATGAAAATGATGATAATGATGAGGTATACTACACATATATCAAGGTCTTGGTCGTCTTGCATTCTTTTCTACGTTGTTCTTTACTTTCATTTTAGATCAGAATTGTGTTTAGAGAGACCTTTATTTGTGATGCACGTGCTTATAATTCTTTTCACAGATTAAGCAACTTATTGTAGGGTTCTTATGTGCGTTCTACCGGTTCAAAACGTTATTAATTTGATTGTGGATCATTGACATACTTTTTAAATACTTACTTTCTGATGTGTCCAGGCTCATGGCTCACTGGAAAGAGATGATGAGGTAGGTGTGTCATTGTCTTGTCAGTGTATATTGTATAATATTATGTTGCAACTTCTAATTAACCATTTTTATCATTATAAAGTTAATCACGGCTAATTAAATAACATCTTTTTTAGTCTTCTTATGATACAGAAGTTAAGCCTTCTCATTCATAATGAAAAAACTATACTCAGTTATCAATTATTTTATTTTTTCTATGTTCATTTTCAAATATGTACTATGTGACATTGTGACGGCAATGAAAAGTTTTGATAAATGAAAGATATCTACGCTACAGGATGTCTACTTTGATGATGAATCAGCTGAAGTGGTGATATCTTCACTTCGACTGGGAGATGATCAAGAAAGGTATGTTATTTATCTTGGTTTATAGTACAGGTTGAAATATAAAAAACAAAATAATGTTAAGAGTTTAGGTACTGCAAACACACAATCACACAATCACACAATCACACAATCAACTGCTAAAACACAAACAAACAAGAGACACAAGGATTTATAGTGGTTAGTTCTAATCCAATCTACTTCCACTTTGGTGCTACCATGAATTTATTATTGCTAATGCTCTCAACTCTCCTGATAAGGAATTACAAGTACAAGTGTGTATATAAATATGTACAAGATTAGGGTTTATAACTTAATCCCCAAGAAATTAATATGGGCGAGAATTAAACAAAATGGGCCAACCCTGCCTCTTTCAAATTCGCTGCCGTATGTATTCTCTAAGTTGGTCCAATAGCATGACCCAATAAGCCTCCACAAACCTTGATAGCCAACAAATACTATTTTGTAAATCATTATACAATATAGGAAATTAGGAACATATTGTACTTAATATCAATAGGACCGAAGACCAAATCGTGCATTGTAAGCATTTTAGATAGACGGTACAAGTGACGTAAATTTACCATTTTAACCTTTTGCATGCTTGTTTCAGTGGGTCGTTTTTCACAAACTCAAACTGGTTTGCTTTTGAAGAGGAGAGGGTGATCCATGAGCAAATAACTGCTACAGTAGCTTCACCCTCGCCCAACACCGACGTCTCTAGTGGCGGCAACGGTGCTGATGATGTGGTTACTTCCAATGAAAATGACGAAGACTTGGTTGATTCTGCAACATCTGAGGCCTCCACGTCAATACAGAACCTAGACGATACAGCTATCCGGAAGTCAACGGATGAGTCAAGACCATGTGAGAGTGATAAGCCACCTGAATGGATTGAATGGAGAGAACCAGAACCGGAACCGGAACCGGAACCATTGGTCGAAACATCGATTATGACCACTGAGCCAGCTGAAACATCTCAAGCTGCAACTGATAGCCTCCCAGTGGATGATATTCCTATTGATCTTAACAAAGTGGGGGGTTCTTCAACATCTTCCGCAACTGAAACATCGGTTATGACCACTGAGCCAGCTGAAACATCTCAAGCTGCAAGTGATAGCCTCCCTAAAGGTAATCTTGAAGCTAGTCCAGTGGATGATATTCCTATTGATCTTAACAAAGTGGAGATTTCTTCACCGTCTTCCGCCACTGACAAACGAGAAGCAGTGGCTGACACTGGCGGCAAACTCAATGCTGGAGTAAACCCCCCGGAGTAATAATGGATAACAGTTGGGCGGTGTTTAGTTGAGTTGTTGAAACCTTAATAGCGTTGTTCTGCTTGTAGGACACGGTTAAATGCTAGACTTTTTTTTTCTTGTGTAATTCGGATTAATTATGTACATTATTGATGGGGCATACAAGTCGGAAATAGGGATAATGATTCTTTCTCTTCCATTGGCATACTCCGGTGACCAGAGGATGGTTTTCCGATGGTGGGTACTCCGGTGACCTGAAAATGGTTTTTTCTGATGGTGAGTTCTCATGCGATGATTCTCTTATGAAATGTTTGTACATTAAAATGTCTTATGTTCCTTTACACCGTTAAGATTCTTAGTGTCTAAAGTTTCATTATCTTATGAATGGAAGTTTTGATTTTTTGGTTTCATGATAATATGATTTACATTAGGCATGTGTAAGACCTTGTTACTAGTATGGTATGTAGGTAGCAATTTATGCGTAAATTTAGATTATTGTTGTAGAAGTATTGCTTTAAGCATAAATTCATAACTGATGTCCTTGGATCCTATATAAAGCGTAAACTAAGTAAAATTTTAGGTACTTTTTTATTTATAAATTTTCTAGAGAAGTTCAAAATAAGCATAAGATGATATCTTTTAATTTAAACTAAAAGTGATTTATCAATTGGCCATATTACCACGCGCTGCTTGTAGTGATTTATCAATTTGACATACTACTACACGCTGCTTGTGAAAAGCTTACGTTTCCTGCATTAGGTTTAATTAGGCCGCAAGCCTAAACTATGTAAATATAATTTTGTATATGCTTATGATAAAAAAAAAACCAAGTGATGTATAATTAAAGTAATTGATAATATGAGCGAAGTTTAAAAAGATATTCACAAGCCAACCATAAGTTTTAGACAGAACTTAGAACAACAGGGGCAAGCCTTACGGTACAAAGCCCCTTGCATGTGTGGGGTTCAAAAGGATTTTGGACCATCTTAGGTCTGTAGCAACCTTACTTTGAAATTTTACAACAGATTGTAACGTGATATTTAAGTCATAAAAACAGCTTTACCATTGCTTCAAAGTTCACCCCCCATAAAGCTCAAAACAAACGAGGTTGAAGCTCTCTTGAGTTAGGTAAGTTTAGTTAAACTTAATCGAACTTAGAATTAATCAGCTCATTTACACCCCTACTTATTGGCACCAACCCACGATTATCTTGTCGCTTGTTACCCGACGAGTTTTATCTAGTAACATCAAGGAAAGGTCATTGCTTATGAACTAAAACATAGCATAACAAATTGCAACATGTATTAAACTTTTCAAAATGAAAACTTGCCCTAAATTTGACACAAGTGGAGTCGATTGCTGCGTATGCATTGCTACAATATGAACCTTCTAAAAACATAAAAATCTTAAATAAAAATTATATATCCACTACAGGGTTATGGCTCATAAAAAACCAAATATCAATAACACCACAAACACAATCATATATGAAGTTACCTACGCCACAAGTTTCGGGCATCGGTTAAACTTTGTCATCAGAGGTTGCGGTGGCATCACCCTCTGAGCCGCCACGTCTCTTCTTCTTTGCTTCACCATGTCGGGATCTCCTTGGCGCCTCATCTTCACTTTCACTCTCACCATTTCTTAATGTGGTTTCACCACCATGTTGGGTGTCATCATCAAGCCGACCCATGTCTTGGCCCATGGGCTGAGTAGCACCATCACCGCCACCACTATATCTATCGTTACCACTAACCACCGCTTGATCCCTCTTTGTCCGACTGGTATTCTGAGAGGTCTGTAACTGTTGCTGTGGAAAACCAGGTCGACCACCTCTTCCTGCTGAACCCATGAATGGGGCGCGTCCAGGCCCAGGGCCCATCATCATCCCGAATCCACCCCCTGGAAAATTCCCATGGGGCCCGGGGCGAAACATCATATTAGAAAACGGTGGGCGTTGAAAATCACCCGGGAATCTAGGCCCGAATGGACCGAATCCACGAGGGCCCATGTTCATAAGATCAGGGAGGGGAAACCCATCGGGCCCAACTCCACCATAAGAAAATCCATCAGGCCCCATCATGTTCATGAGAGGGGGGAAACCTCTCATTCCAGGCATAGGGCGAGGTGCCCTTCCTAGTGGCATATGAGGTGGCCATAGCCCTCTGCCTCTCCCTCTGTCACCTTGTGCTGCCATTCCAAAACCCTGGTCATAAGTGTCATCTTCTTCCTCACTCTCTTCTTCTTCCTCCTCTTCATTGTCCTCAAACGGAACAATATCAGGATTTTCAGTTGCATTTTCTGGATTTACTCCTTTCGCCTTCTCTTCTTCTCGTTTTGATTCTGCTGCAAGTGATACTGCCTGTAAAATTAACACGCAAATTATTTAATATCATTTTTTGCATTTCACATGAAAACTGATGTTCACAATGAGAAGCCAAGTGAAATGGTTCAAAATCGAATCACTACTTTTATACTGGAGGTTTCCTATTCTTCTAAGTGTTTGAAATCCTAATCTGAAGCACACATCCTTGTGGGAACATTAAAATTTTAAAGCATCATAACATGTTTTCTTAATCGACAAAGATTATAAAGAATAAGCAAACATACCATGAGTTCACTGTCTGGTTCAAGATACAAAAGAGACGCTAACTGTTCACCAATCGAGGGCTCTAGTTCTTGACAATCTCTGCTTATCTACAACCATAATGCAAAATAATGAGAATAGTTAAGAATTATAATAACAATAAGAATAGCAATGATACGACAACAACAGCATCATAGCAAGAGATGGTACCTTCACTGGTAAATTCTCATTGTAAGGGTTCCTCAGGTGTCGAGTTTTATGGAAGGACAGTTCACATAGCTGCAAAGCAGATAAAATTAAAATTTCTTATGCTTTAATACATGGAACTTACAAAAAAAGGGCAACATATTTATTAAATTATTTATTCGTGTTCGGTCTATACCATAATGATTAAAAATATTGTTTACGAAATCATATTTATGGGTTGCAAAATATGTACCTTAAGCCATCTCACACAGAAATTCCGTCCATAATGTGCAGTCCCATGTTCAGATTTCCAGTTGCCACCACCAACAGAACCACCAATTTTAGAAGTCATTTTTGCACAGCCCTGGGCAACATTAATAAACTCATATTGATTAATGAACACCAAAAATGAGAAAAATTGATTTATAAAAAGATTGTCTGTCTTCTTTGTTGTGCTTCTAACCCACCTGAAAATGGCGGGGCCTGTTGACGGAAAAAATTAAAAAAACATGTTCAACAGAATCAAAAGCCTCGTTTAATTTAGCCTCATTGCTTCTTTGTGTGGCCCACACTCCTTGTTGAACCGATAACTCAAGATTCTCACGGTTGCAACTTTTTACAATAAAATACCTGGTTTTCCAGATGTATAAATTAGCAACAAAGATTATAAAATACACTTAACTTTCATCTATTTACTACCTGCATCAGTGACATATAATTCACAACCAAATATTAGAAAACATAAACTTGACTAGATGGATTTCCTAGAAAGAAATAGGCGCAAAATTGTTTATTGAAGTTTTAAGAAAAAATGTATTTATTAAAATTATAATAATTCTTGACATAATTCAAGCCTTAGAATTATAACAAAACGATTTAGGTACTTGTAAATATAACCTACAAGTATCGGTAGTTGTAATATAAAAAGGCATTCTTTATCAACTGATATATTTCATTTTGTGAATTCTATAATGCCAAAAAATTGAAAAAAAGGCATTCTTTATCAACTGATAAATTTCATTTTTATTCTAATCAATCTGTAGATTTTGCCAAACACTAGTATTGAAAATACTATTAAGTCATTGATACTGCAATGACAGTGTCACAACTGCTAAATTTTTTCTTTAATACAAAGCAACATAATGAGAAGAAGAGAATGTGCATCATCCAATTACAACAATAATAATAGTAATTAATTAGAACAAACATAATACAATGAAAGTGGAACTCTTAAATGACATCCATATTTAGGATACAAAAAGTAATTCACAAAACCTATATAAACATTAGATCTCCTTAACGCACCTTGATGTGCCTTGAGGCAAGGGTATTGAAGTTCTATTCGTTTGATTTTGTTGACCATTTGACTGTGCTTGAGACTGAACTAACTGGTTACCCTGTTGTTGTGACTGTGCCACCTGTTGCTGCTGCTGCTGATGTGGTGACAAAGACGGGACAGGCTGCATTGAAGCAGAATCTGTCGTATTGGGTTTAGTCGCTTGATTCGCATCATTGTTGCCTTGTGGAAATTGAAATTTTTCAGATTGTTGAGAGTGGTTGGCATTTCGGTTTTGAAAAAACCTATTGGAATTGCCATAATTGTAGGAAGTTAACTGCTGAATCTTTTGGAGTACTTCTTCCACTGAAGGAGGAGGTCCAGGGAGCTTTGCATGCCTATATCGACAGTCAGGACCGTTCGGACAAAATCCCAACTTGTACCTGCATTTTAAGATTTAGCATCAAAATTAGTCCTTAATGTTTGTGTACTGATAAACAGATTGAAAGAAAATCAAATAATAACTAGTAGCTCAAACATGTGTCATTACTTCTAAAGCTTAAAAAGAAAATCAAAGAATAACTAGTAGCTCAAACATGGTCACTTAATCCAACTGATTGATTATAGCTATCAAATTAAACACGGTACATACCCAAAGAACTTCAATAACAAGTTAGAAATTAATTCACCCAATCAAATAACAAATCAAGGATCACGATCCACAGACATATAGTTAAGTTGTCCATTTTCTTCACAAACTTCATATGCTTCACGACCTTACTTAAACTGGGTTCGTTCTATAAGCTCTTACTTTTGCATTCTTCATCCGTAAATAGAAAGTAACACATATCTGGTTAATGAACCAGGACCATGCAACTAGAGTGTTATTAACAGAGGGTCATAGTCTCAAACTATGGCTTGATTAGAGAACCATTTGCTAGCCCATATGATGGGTCGTGGCATGGTTACATGGTTATCTCACAGACAAAACTTCATGCTTCAATAACGCAAATAAAAAAAACACAGGTGCTTCAAATCCTATATTTTTAGCAGTTATCTTTCTGTTCCACCCATTAAGCATTACCTTCACAAGGTAGAAACCAATAAGTGAAAGTACATGATATAGATTAACCACTTCAAAGTTTCATTCATGGTTCCATTAACTACGAATATCCTGCTTTCAAAATTCGTGAACTTTTCATACTAAGCCTATCATCAATCAAATCAGTTAACCCAAATGAACATCCTCTAGAATCTTCCAACAAAACACAAACACTGGATCACCATTTACACTTGCAGCACCAGTATAAGCTTATTCGATCTAGTTAAGAAAAGCTAACACACATATTCTACTGCACGTAAACCCTAACGAACCAGATAAACATAAATTAAATCAAACATCATCAACGAACACGCAAATGAACATTCACTATAATCCACTACCAAAACACAAACTCTGGATCACCAATTACACTTGCAGCACCAGCATTAGCTTACATCCACATATCAGTTACACGATCTAATAAAATAAAATAAAAAAAAACCTAACTCGCATATTCTACTGCACATAAACCCTAACGAATCAAACATCGTCAACAAACACAAATCAAATACGAAGGTATATAGCGAAATTACATGTTACACTCCTTGATATCTTCATTGGTATGCTTATAGACACAATCCTGTTCACGGCACTCTCCGTACAAGCGGAAGAAGCGACAAATAGGCATTCGTGATTTATCATACTGGTGGAGGAATCCACAGGCTTCTCCTTTCATACAGAGGCTCCGGAGCCAGTGACGGCATACGGTTTGACGGTAGCTCCTTCTACCGGAAAAGTTGGCGTTGGCGTTGGCGTTGGCGTTGGAAGCAGGATCGGTGGCGGAGGAGGGAGGTGCGGCGGAGTGGTGGAGGTTTCCGGCGGGCGGCGGTGGTCCGGCGTCGGAGGTGTGGTGGATGACGGGGACGGATGCGGTGGGTTGCGTCGGTGGTGCGTCGAGACCGCCTTCGAAGTCGAAGCTCAGACCTCCCTCTCCGTCCTCCATGGTTGTTTACGCGATCACCAAACCTTCTGCTTGCTTCTTTTAGGTTTATTATTCATGTTTTTAGAACCGGTTCGGAAGCAAACGAGTGGTCGGACCACCCGGTTCCATTTTAACATTGAAGCGGTCGAACCGGAAACCGGATCGGTTGAACCGGTTTTATAATATATTTTTTTTTTCATATATTTATCAAAATAATTAAAATTTTATCCGGTTATTATATCTGATTCGACTGGTTAGTAGACCAGTAAAACGTCTAGTTCAGTGCGGTCCTGAAAATATTGGATAAAACTCAATAATAATCTTATGTCCAACAATTCAATTCAGCATTCAAACCACCCATTTAACAAATTATAATCGAAAGATAAAATAGATAAAATGAAAATTATTTTTAAAAAAATCCGGTTTTACGAGGTTCTCGATCCGACCACCGAACCAGTTCAAAACAACGGTTCTTTGGCTACAAAATGAATTGAAGTGGATCATACTAACGGCTCTTCCGAATACCAGTCCTACTAATTTGACCAACCAATTTGATCCTAGTAAGAAAACTCTAGTTTCAATTACTCATATGTTAGCATTGACCTTTTGGTTTAGGAAAACATATATAGAAATGTTACTTTTGAGTGTTTGTCGTTTGCCTGGATTCTTAGTCACGTAAAATTCATTTTTAGTCTCAATTAGTTCGCGGGTATTCAAGATTCAATCGGATAAGAAAATCATAGATTCAAAAACATAATTGATATCACCAAAGATCGGCTTTATGCGTTGGGAAAAACGACATCACCAATTGTCACATTAATTTGAATACGTTTGACGATCATTCTCAATCATCATAGGTTTACATACCTTACTTCAAAAGCAAACATCTTCCTTATGAAGTTAAAACTTCTTTCAAAGGATCACAAAGAAGACAATATCGCACTCGAACTTCTGTGGTTTAGTGGACTTCACCCCCTTAATACCATAATGAGTTTATAACACCACAAATTATAAGATCATGCACTTCACACTTACGAACGTGTTGAATGTTTTATTATGACATTTTCTTTGATCATAATATAAAAAATCTCATCATGACCGATTCCATATATTGTTGCACTTGATAATTAAATTAAGACGGATGCGTACGTGTATGATATTAATAAACTTCAAACAAACTCAATCGAATGTCATTAATCTAACTATTACAATACCAAAGGAGTTTACATCGTTGAAGCTCAATCCACCTGAGGTGAGCTTCCCTCGAGCGGCCTATCACACAACTCTATGCCCTTTAACCCTCAGAGTATATTTACAAATGCAACACACATAATGTAATACAAGAAAAAAACATCTATTTATATTCTTAGGATGTTCTCGTGTGGCAACTTCAACTTCTCGTGTAATAGGATTTGTATTCATCATTTTAGAGTTTTCGTATCCTTGTATTTCTTACATTATTTGAAACTTCGGTCACACATCTTCATGAATTATCTGATCATCAGGTATCTTTTACTTCAGTCATCCCTCTTAGCTCTAACATACTCGTAATGTATAGATTCATAAAGGATATCACGTCTGAATCAAGATAAAACTATTTTATTATGATTAATTACAACTTAAGATATATTAAGCATATGACAGAGAAATCCAACTTTTATTTTGGATTTCCAAACCACCTAATTCTTCAGTATGATGACACGATTCTATAATAAAAATCCAGATTACTTAAGACATTCTTCCCCCTATGTAAGATAAAATAAGCCTATATTTATAGAGAAAAAAATACCAAACAATCTTAATTTCTTCGCTTAATTAAACCATTCAATCATTGTCCCCATCAGTAATATAAGATAAGCCCACATTGTCAAGTTCCAATTCATGAACGACCCGAATCAAATAGTGTAGATATAGAATCTTGAACTTGATCAAATAAAAAATCACATGTTTAAGTACCAAACTTCAAATCATCCGGTATCTTCAAGATATAGGCAGAAACACTTGTTCTAAAACCTTCACATACTAACAAGTTTTTGCATTTGCATCTTGTTCTCGCATTTTGCAAAGTTTTTCCAAAAATTGAAATCGATATATTTTTTGTAAGGATGATGAAGTTTTTACATGAGAAAAATTTTGCAAATAAAATTTTATCAGGGAAAGCTTTTGCATGAAAGTTATCAAATAAAAAATTTTCGCATGAAAAGTTCTCTCATAAAAACGTTCTCGTAAAATACTAGTTATTTTTGCAAAGTTCTCGCATGATGCAATTACTCCCGTGAAAACTCCTCCCAAAATTGACTTTTATGAGTTTGAATCACGGCTACGGTCACAAATCTTCGTTTCCAGCATAAAAAGTCGAAGATATCAAGTGTAATTATGTAAAAAAACCGATTCCATGTTTGTTCACCTTCGGTTTCACCTTATTCTCCTTCAAAACTGGTACAAACTCGACCTAACCCTTTAGATCTTCAACCTCCATGTTTAACGTCTTAAAAGAATGATCACGGAATGAAAATCCATGTATCAAGAGCAAAACCTTGCTCAGATACCAAATGTAAAAACCTCATCACGATTGGTTCCACGTATTGTTACACCTGATATTCAAATTAAGACGAATGCATGCTTGTGTGATTCAACAAACTTCAAACAAACTCAATCAAATATTATTAATCAAACGATTACAATGAGTTTACATCATTTAAGCTCGATCCATCCGAAGCGAGTTCCCCTCGGGCGGTCTATCACGCAACTTTCTACTCTCTCACTCTTAGAGTACTTATACAAATGCAACACACATAATAAAATACAATGAAAAAACATCTATTTATACTCTCAACATGTTCTCACTCTCAAGATGTTCTCGCTCGAGAACATGAGATAGTCGCGTGGCAACTTTAAGTTCTCATGTAATAGGATTTGTATTTATTATATTGTAGTTCTCACATCCTTGTATTTTTCACATGATTTAAGTTTTTACTTTTCACTTAATATTGTAATCTATAAAGGTCAGGTGCTTACACACTGAAATAATTAGCTGACGCTAAAATCACTAACATGAAACAATAATAATAATAATCCCCTCTTAGTGGCATATGAAGAACTTTTTAAACTATCGTATTTTAAGTTATAAATACAAAATCTTATGTAGCATTGTTGTGTACTTTGTGCTTTAATAAATCTTACATTACTATTCGCAACTCAATTATGAAAAAAACACAAAGTGTTGATAAAACAAGTGGGACGCTACGACAAACTCAAAAATTTATAAAATATCGGGTTTTGAAAGTTGCAAGAAAATAACAATAAAAGTAATAAAAAATTAAACATAATGCTAAAGCAACATTGATGGCTTGCACGTTCGTACTACCATGACTTTTATATTAGCATGCATAGCTTAAGTTTGAATAAAATTTATGTCGTCCGTAAACAGAAAATAAGCATGTCGCATTGTTATATTCAAAATTAGGTTAATAACCCATGTATTGTATTGCACGTGTTAAGCAAATAAAATATTAAATAATTAGTAATAAAAAATTATTAACTATAAAATAATATATTATGATTAAATATAAATAAAATTATGTATAAGTAATAATTATAACTAATAAAACAATAATATTATTTTTTAAACTTTTGAGATCCATATTTATCTTTATGTTTTGTTTTGAATCCTAGTCAAAACTTATCAGGCTTGACATAGTTTTCTAATAAAAAAAACTCACCTCACAAAGACTAATACCTTAATTGAGTCGGTCAAGATCGGTCAAGATCAAATTTGTTTATCAGAGTGCTTATCCAAATTTGTTTATCAGAGTGCTTATCCGATGACACAAGATATATCTTTTCAACCGAAGACACAAGATGATTAATTCTAGTTTATTACTATTTTAAGTATCAAATAACTAAAATATATTTTATACTACAACACAAAATGCAAGCATACTTTCTCCCTCTACATTTAGGTCTTCTTACAAATGATTTTGACCACACAAATATTTCAAGTCAAACTTAATATAATAAACAAGGGCTAATAAACATACAAATAAGTTGAAATTAAAAAGATATTTGTTTAGCAATTAAAGACTTAAATTAGTCCCAAAATACAGTTGCCAAACAAATATTTTTTCAATTTTAACATTTTCTTTTCCCATTTTACCCTTCCCATGACAAATCTTTCTTCTGCTTGTGTTGCTTCCCTCTACTCTTCTCAAGCTTCACATTTGCATTGTTTTGCTTGCTAACACTTCCCTCTTGTGCACTACACATTTGAGACTTGAGTTTGAACCCAAATTTCTTTGACATATTACCCCAAGTGCTGCTGCCACCACCACCACCACCACCGCCACCACCACTGCTGCCGCCCTTAGCCCGACCCAGTTTTTCAATCTCCTGTTTCATGTTTGAACACTCTTTCTCAAGCTCAGACACCCTCATCCTCATGCTATCCATGCCCACTTTCAGAACTTGATTCTCCCTCACAGCAGTGGTCCAACCGCCCTCCTGTGATGCTGCACCCAACCCACTTCTAAACTGTCTTGACCCATCTGCGAGATTGTCCGAGACCAAGAAACAGCCGGCTATGGAGGTCCTGAGCTGCAACTGCTCAAAGAAAAGAACTTGGACTATGATTCTTAATGGCAATCTTTCGTTCTGCGCGGCGTGTGTGCAGGCTTCTAATGATAGTTTTTGGCAATCCATGAGTCTGCATAGTTGCTCTCTATCCGAATCTGCTAACCATGGATGAGACTGCATTTGTAAAATTAGCAAGAATTAGATTGCCGATATACCCTTCTGAATACATGTCTTGCAACATTAAGAAAAAGATAGTGCAGTCTTTGCGCGCTATCTCACTTCTACGGAAATATGTATTTTATGGCAAGTTTTCCTATTCTGTCCTTTGAATGGGACAATGGGTATTTTAGACATTTAACTTATAAAATAACACCTTTTTTATATTATCATGAATCAGACTGGAACAGTGTACTCTTTAGAATACATATCTCGCGATGTTAACAGAAGGGTAAAGTAGTCTTTTACGTGTAATAATCCCCTATTTGTTTACACATTAAACACACTTTGTACAATAATCCCCTAATTTCCCATCATTAATCAGTGACAGTAAAAAGGTAACACCATATAAAGGGTTGGCGCTTCTGACCCATCTACTTTTGAATTGGTCAATCCAGTTGTTTTATATATGTAACAGGTCAAACAAGTGAAAAAAAATAAATAACATAGAAGAAACCTGTCAAGTGAGCCAAAAGTCGCCCAATTTGTTTTTTATGCATAAAACATTCAAATCCTATCATTGTAATTTATATTATTATTATTAGAAAAAATGTAGTATTTGTCATCATATTCAGCATATTAATTGTTTAAGAAAAATGAGAACTTTTGGAAAAGGAGTTTTTTTTGGGTTCACACGACACAACCCTGTTTTGACCAAAATACCACAAAGTTATTCTTTTGACCTGTTAACCAACCCGTCCATTTAGCCCCCTCTAGTGAAAGAAAAGCCTCACAAGTTTTTTACCTTCAAATAAATGTCGATTGCACGATACAAGCCATCATCCAACGGTCTAGCATACTCAGGAACAGCCTCAGCAAGAGACATAAACTTTGGGAGCTTCAAATTAACGTCAGGTGCAACTTCCGCCAAGTAACCATCAATCAGCTTAGCCACCATTGTCACAGGTGTCAAAGATGGTGAACCCAGCAGTCGTTCATCCTCAACAGAACAAGGAGATGCACCACCTGTTGCCTGATCAATAGCCATAAAATGCTCGACCATCCGTTGCACACACTCAATGTTATACAAAGTTTCCATCGAGTAAGAAAAATTCGGCATTAATAAATCTTCAAGTGTCGCCTGATCAAGCTGCATCCCGATTCTTTTTTCCAAATTCAATATGCAAGATTGGCTAGCCCGAAGAATCAATGCGGTTCGTAAAAGTCCGAACAAAAACTTAGTTGAAACTAGACCATTTTGCATTGGAAGTAAATGGTCGATTTCTTCGAGTAAAAACTTCTGGTCCTCTTCTGATGGTGGCTCGATGGCGGCCATGCCCACCGGTGCGCTTTTCCGGCGACTTAACCCTGGCAAATACTTCTTTGCATAATACTCGAGAGAACCCGCGATAATTTCTTGTTTGATCCCACGAGCTTCCATTGCTAGAGTCAACCTTTTGTAAAGTGGTAAAGGCAAGGATGAAACGTCATCATACCACCAATCGGAGCTCACATTTTTAGGTCGAGCCCCAGTGCTTATACCATTCCACAACACACTACCACCCGGGCTTTGCATGGGCCCACCATGGTCAATTACGGGCCAACCAAACAAATTTGGGTCAGTGCTCGCCTTGACTGCCAATGACTCTATGCACCGTTTTGTAATGTTAAGCTCTTCAGCATAAGGGACCATATCACCACACGTTTGGAGTGCTTTTAAAGAATCCTTCCAATTTTTAAGAACAACTTGATTAAAGAAGATTTCCGTTTGTGAAATTAAGTTATCCTCCCCATATTCTTCAGTCATTTCTAAATAATGAGCTGCACAGCGGAGTTGTACCACATTCGATGCGGTGATTTCATGTTTGACACCATAACAGAACTTAGCAACAAGTTCAAATGTTTTGGCCCCACCTGGAATGTCGTTTAGGCTTATGGTACATGTTGTGTCTCCTTTTTCAGAAGCATCTGCTATCAATCTTTCCATAACTCCACTTCTTGAAAGCAAAGGGAACTGCAAACATAAGTTTTAGATTGTTTATTTATGCACAAATGCAATAGAGAACAGAAGAAATGGTAAAACTTACCTTATGGAGATGGAAAGACATATCTTCCACTTCAACAACAATATCACTTGGGAGACCGGTTGTGCAAAACCTACAATATACTCATAAGTCAAACATCCAAATTAACGCACAAAAAATAAACCCAGAAAATACGTTCGGAAAACAAATAAAGCCGCGAAATCATGTTTTTGTCATATGATATCCCCAGTCCCAACAAAACAAAAGTCGTGAATAGCTGATAATAGCTCAAGATCGATTGCTAGAAAAGAAATCAGAAGTAGAAAGTAGGAACATGAAGTAGCACAGCATTTAGTACTCGTTGATCTTAGAAAAGTCAAAAGATATGTACATTTTGACTTTTGAAATCCAAATTTTACTTTTAGCTGCAACATTGATACTTCTTGAAATAGTTTTATATCTTTGTGGTAAACTCATTAAATTTTATGAACAAATTCCGTGTTAAACAGGAGATAGCATCCCATGTATAATCAAGTTTCTGATCCAAAGATATCTATCATTTGACTTTTGAGGTAAAACATATTCCTTTAATCTTCAAAATTAACACAGGTTCTATAAATTCAGAATAAAAGAGATGATAACTAAACTTAAAGCTGCAAAATAAGGCATAAAATTATAAATGAAACCTCAATGCTAAAGTTTCTATCGAGAGAATACGCGAACAGACATACAGTTTGACTTTTGAGGTCAGACATACCTCATAAGCTTGAAAGACACAATGGTAACTTCATTAAACCCAATCAAGTTCATATTGAAAAAAAAAGATCTACCCTTTGACCTTTGAGGTCAAAAAAGTTATTTTTAAACTTTAACATTAACATAACTTCTGTAAATTTTTTAAAAAAATATGGTAACTTGAAAAGCAACCCTCAATGCAACCAAGTTCCCTTTGACAAAATAAAACACACCGCTGACATTTTGAGCTCAAACACGCTACATTCCAACTTCAGCACCAATTCAAGTCCTCTAAATCATGAAAACATGCAATTTTAGAACTTTTGGGAACACAAATTTGGTGCTAAACATGAAAAAACAAACTCATCTGAAAAAGATTAACCATCTAAAGCCTACAGATCATCAAGAAATCCATGAACCCCTCATTTATAATACATGTTCACAGATCAAGCCCCAAATCATACTCCCACATGATGCATTTACACACACATACATATACAGTTGAGCATATACCATATGCATTCCATACATAAAAAAGAATGACAAATTTCACAAAAAATTACAGAACATACCAAGCCTGCCCTTGTTTCTGAAATGCATCTGCTTTGGATCCCAGCTTCATACAAGCCATTTTCGCCACTCAAACACCAAAACCACAAACCCTAACTCCACTGTCTCACCTCTGCACTTAACAACACAATCAACAACACCCAAATCAAACTCCAAGAACCCTAATTTTCAATCGAATCAGCAGAACCAAACTTCACAAATCATTCAGAAGAAAACCCACATTACGAAAACCTAATCGAAGCCCAAAATGATGAAGAAAACTCAAATCAAGACAATAAATTTAGGTCAACCCCTCCACAAACACAACACCAACTACCCACTTGAAGCCATTATTGCTCTTCTGACAACAAACCCACCACAAGATTCCAAAATTAACCCTAAAAAACCAGCATAAATTATGGGGTCAAAGAGGGTGCGCACATGGTGGAAGCTTACTGCTGCAACAAACAAATACACAATCAAAGATCTCTCTACCCAAAGAGTCAAAGACGCTTCTTTCTTCTTTCTTCTTTCTTTCAGTCTTGTTGAAAGACTCAACGCGTGGGGTCACCTACTCATTATTTTATGGGAATTAGAGAATCTTGTGGACAATGGGCATGAGGGTGTGTGTAATTATAGCATGATTAAACAAATGGGAGTTGTTATTGTTAAAATTTGTTTCAAAATTGGTAAAGAGGAGTGGGTATTTAATTAGGGTTTTAAAGGTTTGATGGTAACACCTATGGTGTTCGTCCAGCGAAGCCATGTGTGGTTGATTGCTTGTAAATCACTTCTCTTGTATTCACCGACCGGATATGTAAATTTGGTCATCACATATTTAATCTTAATATTAAAAAAATGGTGTGTCTAGTAAGAACCCAAGTATCTAGACAACCCCTTATTACAAATCAACACTCAAAGGGTCGTATAATATTATATGTATTGTATAGGCAGATCGTATAGCCCTATAAGAAATACATAATCACTCTAACAGTCGTCTGGATTTTTCTTTGTAGTCGGTGTTGAAATTTGATGTACGTCTCTTATAGCCTTATATATGTCAAACGGTCATACGGGTGTCGTATAGCCCTTTAACAATCTCCCTGAATTTTTCTCGTTTTCAATGTCTTCGACCCTATATATTGCGTATGGTGATATACAGAGCGTATAAGAGGGTGTTGATTTATAAAGTATGATGCATGTATATTATGAAGCTTCTTATAATTAACTTAACTTGTATATTATGTCAGGTTCAAAGAGTGTTGGATCACGTGACGATTGATATATGCAGTCATACCCTGGGTTTTATGTCAGTCTTAAGAGTCTTTTAAGGGGTACATATAATCGATGATTGTATGTATTAGTAGCTATGCAAAACTTATTTTATGAAATGTGTAGAAAAACAAAGCCGAAATAATTCGAGGACTATACATTTTATACTTTTTAGAGTAAATTATAACTTTCATCTTTTGAGATTAACCTTAATTTTATTTTTTATTCTTAAACTATGTAAATAACAAAAATTATCCTTTATGTTTGTATTTTTCATAGTATAAGTGTTTTTTACAAAACAAAAGACATATATTAGGAAAATTGTGGTAAATTTTGTAAAGACGAAAACTGAAAATGATTTAAGCTGAGACAAAATGCAAACATGAAGAATGTTTATTATAACGACAAATGTATAATCCTAATTTGAAAAATAAGAGCTATCTTAGTGTTAAAGTTGTGCTAAAATCCTCAGCTAACTAAAGTTTTTTGTATGATGCAATACTTACAAAAAAAAAGTTTTACATTATGCATCTCGTTCTATACTAGTTCTATGTTTTATACATATATTCAAGGCTTGACAATTCTTTATTGAATAATTTTAAAGAGTAACATTAGTGAAAATCTTTAATCTTCATTACAAACACAAGCATGGATATGGTTTGGTTGGAAGACTTAAACAATGTGGCGTACAGTGTTCATAAAGCACTCATAGTTTATTTCACGTTCTCATTCTTATAGCTTATAAAATAAAAACCTCTCACGTCTCATTCACCATATATATTCCTATCTCAATTACATAATACTATTTTATTTTTTTAATATTATTTAAATTTATTCCACTCACATCCAACATAAAAAAATATTAAAAAATATATGAGAATATATAGTGAGCATGTATATTTGAGGATGAGGTTGTTTTTTTTCTAAAAATATGATAATAAGATATATAGATGAAAATGAAATAAAGTATGTGTTCTGTAGATTTTTATTAAAATCTGAGGTGATGATGGGGATAAAAGATGGATAGGAAATACTTTTAGGATTTTCATATCCATAAATTTGACGTTTTGGATATATTGTTTTGATATCTAACTAATAAATAAAATCTAATTAGTTAATGGTTCTAGTTTAATGAAACCAAAAATTAAAGATATGTTTCATTAATATTTAAAGATGTTGCAGGTTGCTAAGTGACAAACATATTCTAATAATATTGTATAATCTTTGATTAGTCAATAGAAACTGTAGTTGTATTTCAAGAATTTGTCAAAGTCATAAAGCCCGATCAACTATTTGTGGTTAAAATTACAGCACTCGAGCATAAAACATATACATACTTCTAAATCACCTATGTTGTAAATTTACACAAATTTAGTGTGTCAAAAGAAGAAAAAAAATATTTTTTAAAAAAATTAAAAAGATTTTTAACATATTAAATTAAAGAACTATATAATCTGATAGTGCTGATAAAGGTCGGTTTTGTGGTGGTGTAATAGACTGAAAGCCTCTTTGATAGAGGTGACTATAAAGTATAGACGATGATGTGTTTAAAGGTATCATTGATTTTAAGTTATGTGTTTATTTTTAAGTTACAGTTACAAAGATATCAAGCAAGATGTTTTTAACGGGAAATTACATATTTACCACTATAAACTTATTTAATTACATAAATACCTGACTTCAATGATGGAGTGTGAACAACCCTATAAAGGGCATGGTTAGGGGCAGGGACGACCAATAGTATATATGGCTCAATGTAGGGCTTTGGGCCTCCTAAAATACATGACCTTTAATTTCGAAAAAAGAAGTCATATGTATATGTGTAATGGCCCTCAAAATTCAGAAGCCTGCTTGTGAAAACGAACTGCGGTAACATCAAGTTGCCTAAAAAAGGTTACAGTTCGTCCTTTGTTTGTAATTGCTTCTTTCTCACTTTTTCATAAAAAACGAAGGGTCTTTGATTCGCTAAGCCTGACAAATGGACATGCCGCCCTTACGACGATTACAATTTACAATATCAATAGCACCATTGTTCCAATCAATAAATCATCAGTTGCGACTCACTCAGTAATTTTCAATTTGAACTACAATTCAAGAGACGAATAGGATTCTCTTACTTTCGTATTCAATTTGTATTCATCAAAACAGTGATGCGATTAACGTTTCTTAGTTTCTGTGAGTGTGTACTGTTATTTTATAATTTCAATTCCGATCGGAGACACCTAAACTTTGATTTTCTTTGTTTAATTTGAGCCACAATCAACAAGGCTTGCAAATAGACATCCGACAAACTACTATCATCAGGTTAGTGTTTCTGGTTTGTTCTTATGCTTAGAGGCCAAAAATTCGATTGGATATTTGGAATATATAATTGGATTAGGATTTGATTTGTTTCTCAAATCCTCATTTGAATTAGTGTTTCTGTGACTGTATGTTGCATATGAATTTATTTTATTAGTTTATTGCTTTTATTTGATTTATTTTAAATACTTAATAGCTTGAATATGATTTATTTGATTAGTTTATTATTTAATTTGATTTATTTACATTACTTAATAGCTCATACTAGAACCAAGAGTTAGAACTTACTTTGTGTCTTTGTCACTTAGAAATTATAATAATGTCAAATTAAATTTGAAAGTTAAAACGTGGTGCATCGAAATAGATAAAAAAAAAACCTAAAATAGAAGTTTTAAAAAAATCACTAAAGGACCGATATTAAATTTTTTAACCATAACTGTTGCATCGGCGAAATGTGTTAAAAAAAATATTAAGTACAAACTACTATGTCATATGAAAAGTTAAACAGTTTAGCTCTTTTGTGGATTGATAAATACAATTAAAAGAAATTAATTATGAAGAATTCATTAAACCACTAGCATCAAATAAAGTTAGAAAAATAAATCCAATCTAAATATATTTATATACACACTATAAGTAACTTTAAAAAATTATTTAACTCTATCAATTTGTAAACTTATTAGTTTATCATTGTCGGTCTCAAGCTCAGATAAAAGGGGAGAGTTTATAACTAATATTTTTAAAGGGCCTATTTTTTGTTTGCTTTGAACCTTTAAATATGTTAAGCCGGCCTGGTTAGGGGGATGAACTATATATA
>BJCM01153696.1:0-16330 GCA_018326385.1 Flaveria bidentis | reverse complement strand
TTTTGAAAAGTTGCAAAGAATCGCATAAAGGTCACATTTTTACGTATGAAAACATGTATAAAGCTTAGATTTAGCCTCATGGATGATAAACTAAGAGATTGGACGTAAAAAGTTATGATTTTGGGTTAAAACGGGCTGGTTCATAATTTTTATGCGATCTGCGAAACTGTACATGCATCCAACGAATTTGCATGTTCAATCAGCGAAACTATGAGGACTTCTTGCGAAACTATAGTTTCGCAGGTAGTTTCGCAGACATGGTTTTCCAACGAAAGTTGGGCGAAACTGGCAGCGAAACTGCCAGCGAAGATGCCAGCGAAACTGCTGGTAAATCTAGCAGCGAAACTGTTGGCGAATCTAGCTGCAAAATTACTGATCTTGCAGCGAAATTAAGAGTGAATTTAGGCAGAAATTAACCCCCTTTAAGTGTCAACTCATATGCAAGCTGTGTAGTGAGATCCTAGCCTTGTAAGCTTAGTTTAGAAGTTGGTCTCGGTAACCAGGTGAGTTCTAGATCCCCTATTTATAAGTTTTTCCATGTTTTAGGGCTATTATGCATACTAAATATACGTTTTTAAATGACCAAGATTTTAAGAGGTTTTAACAAGAAGATCAATTTTTCTATAAGAAAATATGTTATATATATATATTTAAGAATAAAAATTTTTTGCGCTGACTTGGCAGCCCGACCCCAGCCGTGGGCGTTGCCCCTTGGACCCCACTAGGGGCTGCTGCCCCTAGGACCCCGCTGTCAGGGGCTGCTGCCCCGAACCCCCGCTGTCCCCCGGTGGGTCGGTTATGTTTTATGATGACTAGTATTTGGTATGTTGTGTACTTAATAAGTTAAGTATTATATATTAAAGTGGAAGATGATATTAATGAAAAGTGAAACTTAATGAATGTTACCCTGGGCCCATTTGATGATGGAAAGTCTTGCAAGCACTATGATAGACTTCACTTATATGAGTTTGTTGTATGATGATGGATCCGTATTCATGAGCGGGCTATGTGCCTTGCAGTGTGGATCAACTGTCGGGGGTTAGCTACCGTTTTCATGTGTACTGACAGGGATTGACATTTGTTGCCAATCAATATGGAGCTCTTGCTTTATGTAATCTCGTTTATGATGAAAGTGAAAGATAATGAAAGATAATGAAAGAATGAAAGATAATGAACATGCTTATTATGATACAAGTAATGTTATGTACTATGATGTATGAATGGTCATTATATGAAGGATAAAGTTTATATTTTCTTATATTATTTAAAACTAGAACTCACTCAGCGAAGCTGACTTTTATGCATAATAGTTGGCAGGTAATTGCTGATGCTGAGGATGGCACCAGTTGGAGGTTACTTGGATGGATATGGAGGGCATTCCTGTTTATGAAACCTTTTATTGTAATTGAAAGGAAAAAGTACTATGTTTTATTTATAATTAAAGGGGTGTATGATCACTATATCAACTGCAAGTTTTAAGTAAATGTTTATGTTATTCCGCTGCGTTGTTTTGTTATTAAAATTATTTTATGTTATGATTAACCAACTGTGAGGCTTCCCGGGAACGAGACCTTACAAAAATAAAGAAATAACCCCTCTAATTAATCTCACAACTCCCACATACGTGTGCTTCCCATGGAAGAAAGGATTACTCTACAATTGTGATTTTGCAATTGGGTATGGGATCGGAGGAGGGTTCTTGAATTTGTTTGGTCTTGCTACAAGCCAACTAACTAATTATCAATATATTGTATTTAATTACTTGTTATAAATATATTCTTAATTTGATTTATGACAACGCTGCATGTTGCTATAGAAATAAGGAAAGAAAAGAAAAATGAATAAAACATATTATTTACACAAAGAAAATAGATGTTTACGTTTTAGTATATATTGTTATTTGTTTTTGTTTGTGTATTAAAGGAAAAGAAAGGGTTGATGGCGCACAAATTGTGAAGGAGATAACGGAAGAAGTGACCAAGCCCCACCACATAGAGGCATATATATTTATATTTTCATCATCATTCACCACCCTAGCTAGCTTTTAATTTCTTTCAACATGCAATGCATTGTCTATTTCAACACCAGGCATCCCAATGTTAAATACTAGTTTCTTTAATCATATCATCATATTGGTTGATTGATTGATTGGTATGTGGTATGATATCATCGTACTGGAAATGCGGAAATTAGTGACCGGAAGAACAAAGAGGTTCATCGTCAAATTGGCCACTCTCTCTTCTTCGTCATCATCTTTCTCTAACTATTATTATTATCATACAAGATCATATCTTTCTCATTCTTACACAATCATGGGTGCCACACCACCTGTTACCGTTGAATCCCTTAACCCTAAGGTTTATTCATCATCCATTCAATGTCTTTTCTTAGTCGTTTCTGGTATTGTTGAATCCCTCAACCCTAATGTTTTCAATTTGTCTTAATGCATATTTGTAGGTATTAAAATGTGAATATGCTGTTCGCGGTGAAATTGTCACTGTGGCTCAGGTAATTATATCTATTTATGAATGCTACAAGATCTATGACCCATGTAAAAACGATATTTTTATGTTTGATTATCATAGAAATTACAACAAGACTTGCAAGCAAATCCAGGTTCTCATCCCTTTGGAGAGGTATATCTTTTTTGCATGACATGCATCTCGATCTTATCATGCTTTCTCATCAAATCAATAACAACAAACATAATTAATATTATTTCTTCTTCACTACTAACGTTTTATTCCTCTAAACTTTTCTAGATACTCTACTGCAATATTGGAAATCCACAATCACTTGGTCAGAAGCCTATAACATTCTTTCGAGAGGTAGCCAGGCATACTGCGAATTTACTATAATTTCCACGTCACACTACTCATGGGTGTTATGTTATGTACTTATGTTATGTCAGGTTCTTGCATTATGTGATCACCCTGCCTTATTGGACAGGATAGAAACAAATAGTTTGTTTAGGTATGGTTTTATTTTATCTAGTTTTGGTTTTTGTCATCACTGGATTCTTTAAAGTACCCTAATATTCATTGTTAACTCTTATGTAATTTCCATTCATAGAACAGTTCCTTGTTCTTGGATCAACAAACGCCTTACTGATTGTACTACTAACTTCTTTCAGTGCGGATTCCATAAAAAAAGCATTAATGATCTTGGATCAAATGCCTGGAAGAGCTACTGGTGCGTATAGTCACAGTCAGGTAATTAACTTATTTGTAGCACTCTAATTTGAACAATTAGACACACATTCAAAGGTTCAAAAAGTAAATGTTATTTAAGTTCGTTCATTACCTTTTGGTCTTTGTCTCAGGGTATTAAAGGATTGCGTGACACCATCGTTGCTGGTATTGAAGCTCGTGATGGTTTTCCTGCCGATCCAAATGATATATTCTTAATAGATGGTGCGAGTCCAGGGGTAAATTTGACCTTTTTTGTGCCAATCCTAATTAATGCGTTTGAAATTGCATGAACATGTAAAAAGTGATCAATGTTATTGTACTCCCTATCAGGTCCATATGATGATGAAATTATTAATAAGATCAGAGAACGATGGAATTTTATGTCCCATTCCTCAGTACCCGCTTTACTCTGCTTCCATTGCTCTTCATGGTGGCACCCTTGTATGTATTTAAGTACTAATAATTTAGTTTAGCAAAGTTGTATGTTCATTTGTAGTAAATATTATGCTTTAACTCTTAGTAACCATACTTTAAAATATGAAAATTGGTGCTTGCATTCAATATTAGTTTATTAATCTACAAGATATACGGTAAGATAAGGTTTGTTGATATTTCAGGTTCGTTACTATCTTAATGAAGCAACTGGGTGGGGGCTTGAGATCTCTGAACTGAAGAAGCAGTTGGAAGCTGCTAGACAAAATGGTATTACTATTAGGGCCTTGGTTGTAATTAATCCAGGGAACCCAACAGGACAGGTAAATACATATAGATTCAAATTATGATAAGTGACTACCAAAGTCATCGGTATGTTTAAGGTTTGATTAATTACTCCCCACCCCTGCATAGGTTCTTGCTGAAGAAAACCAACGACAGATTGTGGAATTTTGCAAGAAAGAAGGTTTGGTTCTATTAGCAGATGAGGTCAAGAATATATTCTAGATTTTTCCTTCATTTTATCGACATCGAATGTGGTTGTGTTTTAGCATTACAATTTCAACTAAGAGGGTATCCATAAACACTTTCTTTGCAGGTATACCAGGAGAATATTTATGCACCTAACAAGAAATTTTACTCATTCAAGAAAATATGTCGTTCTATGGGATATAATGATAAGGATATCCCCTTGGTTTCTTTTCAATCGGTTTCTAAAGGTATACTAGTTTTCCAAAGAAAAAATAACTCGTACAAATTTTTGAAATCTTGTAATTTTGTGATGCCTCAGGATATCACGGTGAGTGTGGGAAAAGAGGCGGTTACATGGAGGTAACTGGGTTTAGTTCTGAGGTTAGGGAACAATTTTACAAGATGGCATCTGTGAATCTTTGTTCAAATATTTCCGGTCAAATTCTTGCAAGCCTTGTGATGAACCCTCCTAAGGTTTCTTTCTTTCTCTCTTTGTATGCATAAATATTAGTAAATCTAAAATTGGTATAGCAAATGGCTTTTCTTGTTACTCAAATCATATGAATGTTGAATGACCTTCCACTTTAGTGGCATACTTTAAATCCACTAAGTTTGGAAGCAACATGTTTTAGATGCACTTGTGATAATAGCCTCTTTTAACATATGACGTATGCGAATGCAGGTTGGAGATGAATCCTATGATGCATATACCTCTGAGAGAGATGGGATCTTGAAATCACTTGCAAGACGTGCCGAGGTCAGTTGAAATCAAGAAACTAGAATTTGGAAATAATAGATATTTGGATGAGAAACATTATATGTAGATATATTGATTTATCTAGTTTTAAACTTTACAATTTGCAAAATAGACATTGGAAGATGCATTTAATAGCTTAGAAGGGATTACCTGCAACAAAGCAGAGGGAGCGATGTATCTTTTTCCACGAATTATGCTTCCAAAGAAAGCAATAAAAGCAGCAGAAGAAGCTAAAAAGGCACCAGATGCTTATTATGCTATACGTCTCCTAAACGCGACGGGTATCGTTGTGGTTCCAGGCAGTGGTTTTGGTCAGGTTAGATAGCATTGCAGTGTGTCTTGTTTTGTTTTTATACATCATAACAATTGTTGTTTCTGAGTGGTTAATGGAGAGAGGGTGTTCAGGTCCCGGGAACGTGGCATTTTAGGTGCACAATATTGCCTCAGGAGGACAAGATTCCAGCCATAGTTTCACGGTTGACAGACTTCCACAAAAAGTTTATGGATGAATTTCGTGATTAGAGACAAATAGAGAGACCACTACTACTATTTCGTATGTGTGTGTGTTTTTTTTCCTTGACAAGAATTTCAAATAAAGTTGATGACATCAGTGAAACATACGATTGTTTCTAAATTAAATGGCTCAAAATTTGGACATGTCTATAAATATAAATAAATTTCAATTTTGGATTTGTCATGTAACAACCATGCGTATAATATTTCCACTCGATATATGCAAAAACAATCCCTGTACGAAACATGGAACTTGGCCAAGAATGATCCACGTTTCTTGCTTTCTTGAGGACATAATTCTCGTTGATAACCATTTAAACCTCAAAAGACTACATTTCCGGTACTAAATTTTCTAATTAGTATAACTAATCCATACATAATAGATATTACACACTAGACCAGGCTAGACTAGAGCAGAGACGAGATCAAGATAACCAGGGTGTATGGAGGAAAAATGGATAATTTACCTAATACCAAAACATAAAAAGAAACATGCCTACTAGGGTCAATGCAAAGTGTTAGTAATGAAGAAAAAACAACTTAATTTGTTGAGAATAATTTAAACAAGTCATGCCTTTTTCAAAACATACTGCAAAGTGTTCAAATACCATACTTCAGAAGGACAATGAGTATAATCTAGGCTGTCTAGTACAAAATACATGTCGGTTGAACCAAAAAAACTCAGACCATCTACAATTGGTCAAATTAAGCTCCTATTTATAGACGATTGATAATAGCTTTAACTTCAGCCGGGATGTACAAGTGATAATTAGGAGCAGCCTTTGAAATATCCACATTATGAGGAGTCACTTGAACTCAACACACCAAGTGTCCCGTAAGTTTTACTTGTTTGCTAAAGAAACACATAACCAAACAAATAAACCAAAGTAATTTTCATCGAAAGACATGCAAACTGCTTAATAATAAAATCATAAAGCATGACAAAAGACATAATATCTTATGCTTTTAAGCAAGGCTAAAAGCTAACCTTTTCTTATGGAAAGCATAATTGTTTTAACTTCTTTAAGAGTCAAATCCTGATTATATTCCTGTAATGCAAACACAGTAAGCAATTCAGCATTTATATGAAAATATATTGATAGATTATAAAGGCATTAGAAAGAAATGAACACTGCATACGACCTTGTTAAATTTCTCTTGTAGAGAATTGTCCGCACCTTTAGACCTAGAGCCTATAAATTTGGCATTGCATTGCCAAAATGTACCTGATGGATCCGTGTAATATCTGTATATAACAAACTCCTCTAAAACTAAATGGATGCATAAAAATATGGGTAAGTGAATTTGAGAAATCAAAGAGACGATAAGTGGACGTAAGTGTAGAAGCCATGAACAAAGTAACGATCTCTTCGATCCGGAGTGCCAACCAACATGATAGTATAATTTAAAGGTACAGTTAATCCAATCAAATACAATGATTGAATTGAATGGATGTTGTTGTTTTCACTTGTGCTTATGAGATGCTTATCATCAACCAAAGAAAGAAGTAAATAAAAAAATCTAATTGAAGTCGCAAAAAGTTTTAGATCTCTATATACTTATTGCAATCTTGTTTTTACATTATTTTTTTAAGATTAATATGCTAATAAAAGAACGAGTATTGATAATGATTCACAAATTGTTTTTTTGTGACATACATACAAGTATGCATGTTCTTCCTTTTAACACAACTGTTTTTAAAATTTTAAAACCTGGTGTGACGATTTGATATAATATAATATAATATAATATAATTTAATATAATCTATTTAAAAATTATTATTTATATCGTTGTACTTGTTTGGGTTGATGTTTGTTTGTTGTTTTGATCAAAACTGGTATCTGCGTATGAATGGAATGGGGATAGAGGGATTTTTTCTTTAAAAATTATTTTTATTTAAGAGATAAGAGATGGATGTAGAGATTGTTTATTTATTCATTCTCGTTTATACTTAATTCAGTTCAGCAATATAATTTTAATTTGGGTGGGTGAGGGTTGATTTTTAGGGACTAGGGTTTTCATTCCTTACTTTACTCATCACCCCCTTTCGCGATTTGGAGATCAACAACATCCATCCATCCATCCATCCATCCATCTATAGTCTGTTAGGTTACGATCGATTTGGCCATCTTCATTCGAATCGATTCCTCATCCGAGTGGGTTTCTTCTTCAATCCGTTAGGGAATCTGATTTGCTGCTTCCATTCTATGCATTGAAGATGTTTCATGCTCAAGGAACTGCAAAACACACATGTTCCATGCTTGCAGTCTTATCTGGAAGAAATTTCAACAATAAACATCCTCAGGAAACTCTCCTCAGCTTCCCCTTTCCAGAGATCACTTCTTCTGGGCGGTTAGAGGTACGCCTTTCTATTTCTCACTATTTTAACTCAATTTAATCAATTTCTTCTACTTATGCAGGTTCAAACTCTTATTAGTCCTACCGCTGATGAATTTCGTAAGGCTATTGATTCCGTGCAACCAAACATTGTGTATGTGCAAGGACAACGTCTTCCAAATGATCAACTTGGACCTCCTGCGTGGGAAGCTGCACAAGATTTACCAGCCTTATTTGGTTCCTCTCTGCCCACAACTGTATGCCACTCCAAACCATCATTATACATTATCTGCATTAATTATCCACACTATTGACTAGTGCATTGCATGAATTATCAAGCAAATTTAAGATTAGGTTTACGCCTCTGTTACTCATATGCTGCCTATTCTTGTTCTTGGTGTTTCTATATTGCTCCCATGCTATTTGCCATTTTAGTGTGCATGATATGCCACTCAGAATTTTATTTAACATCCAATAATTATTTATTAAAATTAAAAAAAAAACGTTTTTTTAAAACTTGTTTTCACCTAAGAATTTTTTTGCATATGTGGCATCTCATGTGGAATTAGCAGTGCCACACCAGCATTTACAGGTAAATTATACAAAATCTGGTTGGTCACCTGGTTCCTAAATCCATAATGATGTAACTCATGTAAGTTGGTTTACACACAGTTTAAAGTTGGTTGATTAAAATTGGGAAAAATTGAAAGATTTCATCCTCAAGTGTGTAAGAGGGTTACTTGCAATGTATCAAACAATCAAGAATAAATAGATAGTATTTTCTCATCCGTATGGTCTCATTTTCTCTCATTGCTTATGTAGGTATATTTGGAATTTCCAGATGGCAAAGAAGTAGCAGAGGCGCTGCACTTGAAGGTATGAGAGAGCATTTGAATGGAAAACTTAAGTCCAAGTATTTATCTTAGTTTTAATTTCTCAAATGGTAACCTGAAAGTTAATATTGTGTGTGTTCATCTCCTCAGGGGATTCCTTATGTGATATATTGGAAGAACTCATTTTCATGTTATGCAGCTTGCCATTTCCGACATGCACTATTTTCTGTGGTACAAAGGTAACTATGGCTTAATGCCTTAATGTTAGGGTTACCCCCATAAAAAACAACACACTTTCTCATTTTGCACGAAAACCTTTAACTGAATTCTGACATGTTAAGGTTAGACAAACTTGAAATATATATGATAAATGCTGGTTAATTGCAGTGTCATTACTTACATTGCTGCCAAGTAGGCATCTTCTAATAAGGTGGATTCCACGTGGATTATTTTTCTAACCTAATAAATTAACATGTCTTAAAACCCTAACATCAAAAAGAGGCATCCACATCAGCAAAAAATTCCTACATGTACCTGGGTACCTTTACCATTATTTTTACATTTTTGTATGATTTTTACAAGCTCATGGACTTTATTTGCCAAGATTCTCTTGAGGGACTTTTTATGTGCAAACTGAGGAAGTATTGTGGGTTTTTAACTTGTCTTGGTATTAACCCTTAATATTATTATACATTCTTCTTGTCATAGTATGATCATTAAGTTTTTTCTAATATGAAATTTATTAATGAATCAATCTGAGTTCGTACCAATTTTTGATGTAGCATTGACTTTTAGTTCTAAAATTGTTAAATGCTATATCTGTTGTTCTGCAGTTCTTCTAGCCATACCTGGGATGCTTTCCAGCTGGCAAATTCATCCTTCAGACTATACTGTGTTAGGAACAACCTTGTACTACCTAATAATTCTCAGAAAGATAATAACAATTTGGGTCCATGCCTTCTGGGGGACCCACCCAAGATCAGTGTTCCTTCGTCTGAGGCAGGAGGTGAAGATGAAGAAAAATACCCCGAGGACCTTCCTGCAATTAAGATATATGATGATGATGTAAACGTCAGGTTTCTTGTTTGTGGATCTGCATGCAAGTTGGTGAGTGAAGATTCAATTCTTGCTTGTTCCTCAATCCAGCAACTTGGGCGGTGTTTGGGAATTGGGGTAGCTTATTTTGTCAGCTTATCTGCTTGTTGCGTTTTTGAAGGGAAAAAAAAAACAAATTTACCACTGAGTGTTTGGATGAAAAAGCTGCTTTCCTGCTTATTCTAGAGTGAAACGAGCTATTTTCAAATTTACAAGTTGCTTTATATCCCTGTTGCCAATAGCTATAGCACTCTATGCTGCGTACAGACCATCTCCCGATATCTGTAAATAGCGACTACTTAGCGACCAGTAGTGGATTTTTTTTTTATTTTAACTTTTTATCTGTAAATATGAGTTTTAGATGATTAATAATAAACTGTTTTAGCTATTTTGGTGGTGTTTGCTTAGATTTTATGCTACTTATTGCTAAAAATGCTTATTATTGAATGTAAAACATTCTTAAATTTTATACTACTTAATCGCTGAACGTGAAATAGCGGTCACTATTACCGTTATTCGCTACGTATTATATAGGTGACTTGTTGCTATTTACCGCTATTCACTATTGACACTATGCTTTATATTCCCAATTTTCAATTAGCTGAGTAATTTGTTATGTTCAGGATGCTTCTTTATTGGAACCATTGGAAGATGGACTAAATGCTCTTTTGAGCATTGAAGTAAGTATGCTTTATACTCTATATTACATGGTCTAAAACCCTATATTACATGTTCTAAAAGAGTTTCAATTGACAATTATCTTTTTGTCATTCTAAGCACCAAACTGAATTGATACTAACAGCCTTGTTTTTGTTCAGATGCGCGGGAGTAAACTTCACAACCGAGTTAGGTGTGTTTATACATTTCTAGACATGCGATATTAGTTTCATACACACATATATGTGTGTGTGTTTATATATGTTTGTGTGTAGTGGAAGCATTAATTATCAACTGCAAAAGCTATTTATTATAGTTTGCTAAATTTCACTGTTGATGTGGCATTTTATATGTTATAGTGCACTTCCTCCACCTCTTCAGGCGGGAACATTTTCTCGAGGTGTAGTGACCATGCGATGCGATATTTCAACTTGTAGTTCTGCATATATTTCACTTTTGGTATCGGGAAGTGCACAAACATGTTTTGATGATCAGGTGCTCATTTATCATGAATTATCATAGTATTATTTGTTATCTATTTCATCCAATTTTTGAAACCTGACATGTTTCGTGCTTTATTGTTTTAGCTTTTGGAAAATCATATAAAAAGTGAAGTCATTGATAAAACTCAATTAGTTCAAGCAGCATCCAGCTCTGATGAAAACAGTCTCTCTGTTTGTGAGCCTCGAGAATCTGTTTCAATAGCTTGCGGAGCCACAGTATTTGAAGTTTCCATGAAGGTCCCATTATGGGCTTCACAGGTTCAGTTTTCCCCTCTTCTATCTTAAGTCATTTTCGTCCTTTTACAGCACCATTAAAGTTTTTGTCCTTTTCATTTTTTAATTACTCAGGTTTTGAGGCAACTAGCACCAGATGTTTCTTACCGTAGTTTAGTTGCACTTGGTGTTGCTAGTGTTCAAGGGTTAGCTGTTGCTTCATTTGATAGAGATGATGCAACCAGATTGCTATTTTTCTGTAGAAAACTAGAAAACAATATCCACACGAGGATGACCAATCCCCCCATTCCTCCTTGGATGAGGCAACCTCCACCAAGTAGAAAACGACATATTACAAACCAAGAATCGGGCTGTAGTAACGGTTTATCTCCTACCGTAAAACAAGAATACAAGGGAATGGAATCAGGGAATGGGTATGTAGTTGTTAGGCCGAAACCAAAAATTGCTGCGTTGAGACCAATTCCGCACATTCGTCACCAGAAAATGCTACCGTTTGCTGGGATTTCAGATACAAATGGACATGATTTTGGAGGACAAGTGAAGAACAATAATCCATCAATGTCCTCAAACAAACACAATAGTGCAGGATCAGCCCCTGTGACTCATCGCAAGTCATTATCAAGCTCATATCAAGCCAAACAGCTAGTTTCATTAAACCCACTTCCTTTGAAGAAACATGGTTGTGATAGAAGTCCAATACATGTTTGTTCTGAGGTTAGTCACGTTTTAAAAAGTATAGGATGCCATGTGTGTGTGAGAGAGAGGGTTGCATTGAAGTCCAATACATGTTTTTTCCTGTATGTTTTTACAGTTTAAAAGACTATTATAAGTGATTTACTCTGAAATGGGCACATCTGATTTTTTAGCATCTCTAAAGGGTAAATACGGAAATTGGAACTTTTAAAAGGGTATATATGAGATTATTCCTCCCAAGATTCAAATCGTTACAAACTCCTGTTTCAAATGCTCTTTCAGGAGGAGTTTTTGAAGGATGTGATGCAATTCTTAATCCTCCGAGGACATAATCGTCTTATTCCTCAAGGCGGCCTTGCTGAGTTTCCTGATGCAATACTCAATGCAAAGCGCTTGGACCTCTACAATTTATATAGGGAGGTGAGTTATCAAACATACACCTATGAGTCAAGTTATTTAAACCTATAAAAAGACTCATTTACCCTTTTGTCTTCTGTTAGGTGGTTTCAAGAGGTGGGTTTCATGTTGGGAATGGGATCAATTGGAAAGGACAGGTTTTCTCAAAGATGCGGAACCACACGGTTACAAATAGAATGACGGTAATCCCTTTTTAATGACAAATTGTCATTTAATATCTATCATTTTGTGGGTCTCAGCTCATGTGTACTCTGAGAATTTGCACTTTACCATTATAATGTTAAATGATGTAGGGTGTTGGGAATACACTGAAGAGACACTATGAAACCTATCTTTTGGAATACGAATTGGCACATGATGATGTGGACGGGGAGTGCTGCTTGTTGTGTCACAGGTTATAACTTCTTCTAGGGTTGGCTATTAAAACTGTTTATTTACTTGAATCTAGGATGAATACTAGAATTAATCCAGACTTGAGGGTGTTTGGAATATTTTATCCAGATTTTATATTGCAAGTAAAATTAGCTATTATAAATAAGCAGTGTGAAGCTTCTTGCTTATTTCTAGAAACAATAAGTGCTTATAATAGGCAATCCAAACGCCCCCACACCCTCTAATTATCTGTGGTGTGGTTGGGTATCTTCGATTGTGCTAATATAGTCTTTTGTCTCTAATTGATAACAGTAGTGCAGCCGGGGATTGGGTGAACTGTGGGATATGCGGTGAGTGGGCCCATTTTGGTTGCGACAGAAGGCAGGGACTTGGCGCCTTTAAGGTGATTGTTTCATAAGAAGAAACGAGTGTATGTATCGAGGTGTGAGACAGTGGTTTTTATTTATTTGTTTTTGTTTTTGCAGGATTATGCAAAAACGGACGGATTAGAGTACATTTGCCCTCAATGCAGCATCTCGAACTTCAAGAAGAAAATACCTAAGACCAGCAACGGATATTCTTAAAAATCATTCTTACTAGCATAATGCCATATTATGGTTGTAACCTTCTTTTTCTTGCTTGTTTCTAGTTTGTGTTACCATCAGGATGGGGGAGTGGAGTGGTTTAACGAGATGAGGGTATTTGTGTAATATATGTATATCACACCATTTTGTAGCTTTTCATATCATATATTTTTTTTCTAAAAAATTTCTTATATAATATTTTTACTTCCTCGACCAATTTTATATTCTAACAAATTAACAAAAGGTACGGGTATCTGTGTTTTAAAATTTGATTAAAGCAAACACGTTTAGTCGTTTTCATAGTTATCATTAAAAAGTCTGCTATGTTTCTTAATTTAGATGAATACTCTTTCATATAAAAAACGTTTTGTCGTTTGCTATGTTTCTTAAGCAAACCGATGAAGAGAAGTAATGTATTGAAAGATTTTCACAGGACAAAGCGTTTTTTAATCAATATAAAAAAAGCGTTAAGATTAGATTGATATCAAGTAAAAAGAAAAGCGAGCAATAGGCCCATTATGCAATCATGAGTCATCCTCTAATAATTAGTTTTGCTTTGTGGATTAAAACTGTGGAACAGCTTGCAATCTGTATGTTCATGTTCCACTCAAACTCAACCTCGAATAATGAATATGGTGGTGGTATTATAATATATTATTATATAAAAATGTTGTTTAGGACAGGTGGGGACGAAAGAAGACATGAGTTGCAGTAGAGGCTGACACAAACCCACTCACTACACTAGCGACTAGACCCACTCTGCAATGCAGTGCAGTGTAGTGTAAATGTGTAAAGTGTAATTGTAGTAGTCTCTGGCGCCATTTGCATATCCTCTCGCCTCCGGTGGCGGTAGCTCCATGGGCAATCTGGTCCGGTATGTTGCCCTCCTCTCTGCTTATCTAGTCATCTCCCTCACTATAACTAGTAGTAGTAGTAGTAGTAGTAGTGCTGCTGCTGCTGCTGCTGCTGACACCCACCAAACAATAACGTTCATTGTTCGGGTTGAACACGACGCTAAACCATCCGTATTCCCAAGTCATACGCACTGGTACCACGCTTCCCTCGCTTCCGTTTCAGATTCAGATTCAGATTCAGATTCAGATTCAGATTCAGATTCAGCCGTCCTTCTTCACACCTACGAGACGGTCTTCCATGGATTCTCCGCCAAGCTGTCCGCCCTCCAAGCTTCGAAGCTCCAATCTGCGTTCGGTGTACTCTCCGTCATCCCCGAGCAGGTTCGTCACCCGCACACCACGCGCTCGCCCCACTTCCTGGGCCTCAAGACGTCCGAAACCGCCGGCTTGCTCAAAGACTCCGACTTCGGCTCCGATCTGGTCATCGGTGTTCTGGACACGGGGATTTGGCCCGAGAGACAGAGTTTCAACGACAGGGGGCTGGGTCCCGTCCCGCCTAAATGGAGGGGGAGCTGCGTTCCCGCCTCCTGGTGCAATCGGAAGCTGATTGGGGCCAGGCACTTCTGCGCCGGATACGAGGCAACCAACGGCAGGATGAACGAAACCTTGGAGCACCGCTCGCCCCGAGATTCAGACGGTCATGGCACTCACACCGCCTCAATCGCCGCCGGTAGGTACGTCTTCCCGGCCTCTACTCTTGGTTACGCCCGCGGTGTCGCTGCTGGAATGGCCCCAAAAGCTCGTTTGGCAGCCTACAAGGTCTGCTGGAACGCTGGTTGCTTCGACTCCGACATCCTCGCCGCCTTCGACTCCGCCGTCTCCGATGGCGTACACGTTATATCCCTCAGCGTCGGCGGCGTCGTCGTGCCCTACCACCTCGACGCCATTGCCATCGGTGCCTATGGCGCTTCCGACCACGGCGTTTTCGTCTCCGCTTCTGCGGGAAACGGCGGTCCTGGCGGGCTCACTGTCACAAACATCGCCCCCTGGGTCACCACTGTAGGCGCCGGGGCAATTGATCGCCACTTCCCCGCCGACGTCAAACTGGGAAACGGCAAGCTGATTCCTGGCGTCAGCGTCTACGGAGGACCCGCGTTGGCACACAACCGTCTCTTTCCGCTCGTTTACGGAGGCGGAGACGGCTACTCCGCTTCCTTGTGCCTAGAAGGTTCTCTGGATCCTAACTCCGTCAAGGGCAAAATCGTGCTGTGCGACAGAGGCATCAATTCAAGAGCCGCCAAAGGAGAGGTCGTTCAGAAAGCAGGCGGCATCGGTATGATATTAGCAAACGCCGTCTTCGACGGTGAGGGTTTAGTCGCCGATTGCCACGTCTTACCCGCTACATCCGTCGGCGCATCCTCCGGCGACCAGATAAGGAGGTACATCACGTCGGCTTCCAAATCTCCCCCCGTAGCCACTATCATTTTCAAAGGAACCAAAATCAACGTCCGCCCAGCACCAGTAGTGGCCTCATTTTCAGCTCGTGGGCCTAACCCTGAGTCACCCGAGATCTTAAAACCAGACATCATTGCTCCTGGACTCAACATCCTTGCAGCTTGGCCGGACAAAGTAGGGCCCTCCGGCCTTGCATCTGATCACCGCAATACCGAATTCAACATATTGTCTGGTACGTCCATGGCTTGCCCTCATGTATCCGGTCTGGCCGCTCTGTTAAAAGCAGCCCACCCCGAATGGAGTCCAGCTGCCATCAAATCGGCTCTCATTACCACTGCTTACACTCTGGATAATCGAGGGGAAACAATGACTGATGAGTCCACTGGAAACTCCTCCACAGTAATGGATTTTGGGGCGGGTCATGTTCACCCACAAAAAGCCATGGATCCTGGTTTAATATATGACATTACTTCGTATGATTACATTGATTTCCTGTGCAACTCCAATTACACAACCAAAAACATCCAGGTCATTACCAGGAAACACTCCGACTGCAGCCGTGCAAAAAGGGCGGGTCATCCTGGAAACTTAAACGTGCCGTCAATGGCGGCTGTTTTCCAACAATACGGGAAGCGGAGGATGTCAACGCACTTCATAAGAACAGTGACTAATGTAGGTGCGGGTAGTTCAGTATACGATGTGACCATAAGGCCACCAAGAGGGATGAATGTGACGGTGGAACCAATGAGGCTTGTGTTCAGGCGGGTCAGCCAGAAGCTGAACTTTTTGGTGAGGGTGAAAGTGGCAGCACTGAAGCTCTCTCCGGGGAGTTGGGTCACAAGAAGTGGATCAATTGAGTGGTCGGACGGTAAACACATTGTAACAAGTCCGGTGGTTGTAACGATGCAACAACCTTTGTGAAATATATATA
>BJCM01153694.1:0-10554 GCA_018326385.1 Flaveria bidentis | reverse complement strand
CTTCAGCTGTTGTCCAGCTGATGTCTTCAGCTGTTGTCCAGCTGATGTCTTCAGCTGTTGTCCAGCTGATGTCTTCAGCTGTTGTTGTTCCAGCTGATGTCTTCAGCTGTTGTCCAGCTGATGTCTTCAGCTGTTGTCCAGCTGATATCTTCAGCTGTTTTCTAACAATTCTTCAGTAGTTTATCTTCAGTAGTTTTATATCAAAAATTACACTTAAGCCCCTGCACAAAAGACACAATACAAAGTTAACCATGAAGAATCACTTTATTTCAACAATTAACCCAACAATTACAACCAGCCTTTTTTACAAAACTCATACTTGAACTTGGTTTGTTTAGTTTAAGAGAGGTTGGGCTCATTCACTTTGAGTTTTATTTTAAAATTTTGATCTCAGCTCATAACTAGTTTTTCAAACTCGAGGTTGTCTCTCTTCTTATTTATTATTTATCAAATTTGTTTATATGTATGCATGTAAATTTGAATTCATAACTTTCATTATATAACATAATATATATTATTTAAATATGTTCTCATCACATTATGTATAATAATAATTAGTAAGTAAGTATTTTATTTAAATAAATAAATAAATGGTTGGTTATGGTCACGAGCCTAGTTAAGCTTGATACTGAACTCGTTTATAAAATGAGCCTCAATATGTCGAGCTTTTTGCGAGCCAATGTCAAATAACTTATGTATTGCTCAATTGATTACACCCTTATATATACATTGCTCAACAGATTACACCCCTATATATACATATATCTAAAATCGTTTATGTATTATTGGAGGTAACATAAAAAAGTATCTAGTTGCTCACATTCTCAAAATAATACTATTAACCATATAAAAATGGTATACTTCTAGTCTTCTATGTCGATTTAGAAGAAATTTTTCTTAAATAACGTTTCACATTGAAATTCTTCGATCAAAACTTTATACTCGTTTTTTTTCTTTCAAAATAGCATCTTCGATCACATGATTGCTAACCCATTAAGCCTGGTGGACCGAAGATTGTTGGAACTTTAATTTATGAAATAAATAGTTTTTGCTATTCAAACAATAGTCACAATAGTAGATAAATTTCCATATGAAAACTTTATATTAGAAAAAAGTTCTAACTTAGTTACAACTTACAATGAGAGTACTTATGGACTACTTCACATTAGTCTATCCCCACGAATAGCCCCCGTCATCTCTCCAAAATCACAGATCGTGATATCAATCTTTGTCGTCCCACTCATAGAATAATGTTCCTTTTAGGTAAAAAAAAGATCAAATATGATCTCCTTTGTACTATCAAGATACATATAGGCTAAATTTCGAGACTGTAATATTACACCCTTGAAGAAAACTATTGAGGCATATGTAACAATCATACCGTTTATAGTTTATACTCTCCTGTCATGACTCATCCATCAATATATATTGACAGAGTTATTTTTCTAGTAGTATACATATATAAAAGTAAGGAAATTATACGATTAATAAAAACATTCCAAAATCATCAAAAAAAAAAAAGAAATTAAGTAAACGACATAATAAAAGATGGCCCGTCTTGATCCTAGACAAAAAAAAAACAAGATTACATGTGAGACATGATTGGATTTAAAGGAGATTTTCCTTCATCGAACACCTTACCTTTACTTTTGAGGAATTTTGCCTAACTACTTCAAATCACAATATCAACTCTACGTCCCATTCTTTAAAGTTCAAACAGTGAAATCTTTATGCAAAGTTTCATTAAATTATTTATTTCTTCTTTATATATAAAAAAAGAGTCTGCAATTGTGTTATGTTGACATGTTGAATTTAAAGAACATCAAATAACACTTAAAACCATATAAACTAAATTTCTTTTTTCTAAGAGTATCAAACGGGTTTATGAATTGTATATGAGTTGTAATCAAGTTGCTAACTAGTTAAATGGATAATAAATGAACACCCAAAGGGTAGGGATTTTCAAAAATATTCGAATGCAAAACCGAATCCGAAATATCCGAAATTCCGAAATTTCGGATATCCGAACTTCGGATATTTGAAATTTTGGATTCGGATTCAGGTAGTGATTTTGAGAAATTTTGGATATTTCAGATTTCCGAAATATCCAAAATAATTTTATAAAAATTTAAAAATAATAAATATTATTTAAATATTTCGGATTTTTTAGATCTTTTAATAAAAACTTCAGATATCCGAAAAAACTTCAATAAAAATTATTATATTATTATAAAATATATTATATAATATAATTTTTTTGAACTAGGATATTCGAACGGATATCCGAATCCGGATATCTGAAATTTTGGATTCAAATTCGGATAGTGAAATCCATTATTCGAAATTTCCAGATATTCGAATTTAAACACCCCTACCTACGGGTTGTAAAATATGTTCAACATCTAGTTGAACTTATACTCATTTCTCTTAACTTATTTCTTTAAATTTTAAAGGGGTTGATGGTTTATTTGTCCACTCAATTATTGAACGGTTTAGATGGGTCACTCAGAATACAAACTTATTATCAAACGAGTGAGATTCACTAACACAAAACTTAGGTTTTCTTTCATGTCAGATTGTTCAGGTTCTTGTCATACGTAGAAATTTATTTGAAATTACAATCTTAAAAGTGAACATGTGTATTCAGTAGTTTTTTTTAAATGACAATCTTTATTTATTCCTCTAAGACTTAAATCTAATACTTTAAACCCTAGATGATTATAGATGTTTGCCTTTGATATTAAGTCACCAACCCCGATAGTATGTAATTATCGTTTAATTATCAACATGTAAGAGACATAAACATTTATAGAAAGTATCGAAATAGACAACAATAACAAAGGCAAGACACGTAATTACGTACATGGTTAATATTAGTAAACTTAAAGCACGAGTCAAATCAATTCTAGATCTTTAATTTTGCTAATGTTTGTTTCAATATTTAACTAGAAGTTTGGTTAACTAATACGTAATTATATGAATACGACTAAGACGATTTTGACTTATGCAAAGTATTTGACCTTTTTATTCGTATACTAAGTTAGAAACTCGTAGTTATTAAATAGTTACCAGATGATATAATATTAAATAGTTATTAGATAGTTATTGAATAATATAATATTAAATAGTTACTAATCAAAATTTAGAAAAATGTTGAAAGTTTTTCAATATTAAATAAAGTCAACTTTTTGATTTGATTTTCATTAACTAATAATTATGTAACGTGAAAATAAATTCTAAAAAGAATGTTATTTATATAAAATATAAATACTGAACAAGATTATTAAAAATAAAAAAATAGACATATTTATTTTTAAATGTAACATCTAAATAAGTAAATTGTTTAAATTTAATTTATCTATATTTTTAATAGTAGAGAGAACCGTGAAACAAAGTCTTGTAGTGGCTATTGTTAAAAGTGTGTCTCGTTCAAGAGGTGTTGGTATCGAAACTTACTTGAGGCATGACTTATACTTAAGTTGGAGTATAGTAAGATTCAATTATTATGATCATTAAAAAATAAAGGCCCAAAAATGATACGTTTATAACTATGTGATACATGACATTACTATTTAATTATTTATTAAGTATATGTGTCCTTCTGTTTTTACTTAATAATTACAAATAAAGACTTAAAAACGAATGATTTTTGGTAATCGTATGCCGGGTTGAATTTAAGCAAATGATTGAAAAAATAATAGTTTTAAATAATAATTTTATATATTAAATGTTTTAATTAGTATGTTTTAAGGGTAAGTGGTGATTGATTGAAGGGCACGGAAGGGTGTGATTTGTAGTTTAGATGTTTGGTCGATAACTATGTAGTTTCAAAATTAGAAACCCACAAAGTCATATCCGATGGATAACATCAAATAAAACATCCTTGAAAAGATAAAACATCTTTTGATGACTTCTGACTCATCTAATCTCTTTTCATTATGATGTTTTAGAAATTAGTTAAACCAGCACAATAATAACTCAATCAATGGACCCTATGGTGAGGACGAGAGTTGGGGATGTGAGTACGACATGTTTTTGCTATAGGGTGTACAAACTTATCAAATTCGTTATTGTAGGCTTTATCGCTAAAAGAACACGCACAACCTAAAAGTCTAATACATGAATGGTTAAAAAAATGTTATTTTAGCGTTCCAAAATTTAGGGGGTTTGAAAAAACAATAAGGTTTAGGGTTCTCACATTTGATAAGGGAGAAGACATCCTATGTGCCTTATTCCATGCAGGAGCGGAGCTTGAATGAAACCGTAGCGGGGCGGGGGCGAAATTAATTTTTTAGGGGGGCGAACTTGATATTCATATAGAAATTTACACTATCGAGACAAAAGTTTACACTAACAAACTAAAATTTATCACTACCGACGAATGTTGATAAAGTTCCATGAATGTTGACTTGTTACGTTGTTTTTTTAAATTTATCTTGACTACTCTTTGTCTAAGGGGCTGTTTGGCAGCCTTTTAATCAGCCTCTTAATGGTTCAGATGTCTGAATGATTCAACACTTAATGGTTCAGACTGTTTGTTTCGCGAGCACATGTCTGAATGGTTAAGAGATTTACCTCTGAATGGTTAAGCATCATACTGATGCTGAATGATTAAGAGGTCTAATACTGAATGGTTAAGACATATTATCTAAATTGATCAGACATTTGTCTTTGAATAGTTAAATTATATACTAGCTCTTAATGGTTCAGACCTCTTAATGATTCAGCACTTAATGATTCGGACCTCTTATTGATTCAGCACTTAATCATTCAGAAGTTGCCAAACAGTTCTTAAGTCGCTAGAAATAACTTGTCTTTACAAATAGCAGGGCTACAGGATTTGTTCTTGACAGATAGTAATGAATATAGTGATTTTCGTTTGTGGTTGATGTACGTTTTAAATTCAAATATAATGGTAAACCATTATTAGGATCGTAAGCAAAACAGTTACTTTACTTACAAAAAAAGTATCTTCTAAGATTCACTTTAGACGCCATAAAAGAGATTAGCATCCTCTTATAAAGGTAACCCTCTGAATTTTCCTCGTTTTTAATGTCTTTTATCATATACGCTACGTATAAAACTATACAAGACATAGAGGGGTGTCAATTTATAATAGTGAGTGTCTTAATATTATAGCCCGGGCTACACTTACCTAAACTACTCATAATTCTACATCAGAATTAGTTTATACCGATTCATTATAGACAAGGCTCGAACATGACTTCAATCAAGATTCATCACCTTAACTTTAAATGACACCAGACTATATTACTTAGTTGTGTGTATATATATAGTGCACAACAAGTAGGTCATCATCTTCTTCAACTGTCTCGTTAACAAACCATTACCAATCCGACATGAATCACCGATCATTTGACCACCGCAACCGCCACCGCCACCACCATCACCACCACGAACAAGCATTCAATTATGATCCTACCTTAGATCTTCGTCTATCTTTAGAAAATTCTTATCAAAACCCAAACCAAGATTCAAACCACACAAGCTCCCTTAATTCCGACGATCTGTTAACACTCATAAACACCGTCGACGACCCGAATAATCAAACATCAACAAGACTATTCTCCTGCAACTATTGCCGACGAAAGTTTCAGACTTCACAAGCACTCGGAGGCCATCAAAACGCACATAAGAAAGAAAGAACAATCTCAAAACACAGAGGTTATAAGGTTAGCCATGGGTCCACTCATCAGTGTTCTAAAGTTCGTTCATTTGGGCCCCAAGTTCACTCTATGATGATGGTTCATAAGCCACCAAATGGTTCGGGGTTCTTACCATTTTTTGGCACTAGAAAGCCTGCAGGAACTCGAGGGGTGGTAGGGCGGTTTATGCCGCTAGAGGACCGCCATGTTGGGTCGTCATTGACGACGGTTGGTGGTGGTGGTGGTGGTGGTAGATTCTACGGTGGTGTAAAGTATCATCTCGCCGGAGACATGGTAGGAGGTGTTGCATGGGGTGGTAGTGGTGAAGATGATGAATTGCAAAAGCTAGATTTGTCGCTCAAACTATGATAACTATCAGGTTTCTATAAGTGTGGTTGGCTCTGATGATAGAGTCGTTTAAAGTAAGAATACCAGTGAAACTCACCTTCAGGTTAAAAGTCTGAGTTTATTATAACGGGTTGATGTAAATTAGTTGTGTTGTACAATTAAAATTAGGTTAAATGAGTGTACGTTATAGTTCTAGCAAAGTATTCGGTTTCTTATTTATATTTTGGGCTATAATTTTTTTCACCGATTGTTGAAACGTATACGTTTTGATCAATTGATAATCTAGAATTGTGGAACAATTTTATACAACTTAAAGAAAAACAAGTCACATAAGTGTTAGAACTCAAAATTTGATAATGACTCGGTTTAATGATTTAGTGGTTTAATTTGAGGAAATTAATATGCATGAGTGATTAAATTAAAGTATTTTTAAACCTTTATTATTATTTTATAACATTTTCCTTTATATCCACTGTAATTTCACCCAATAATATGTACTACTTGATGTTCATAAAGTTCAATGAATCTTTATGCTTATAAACTCTTCAATCAAATACACATTGAAAAGGTAAAGCCAAATATCGTTGTCAGTCACCACTACTAAAAATCATGAGTTTTTTGACAAGCGATTTTGTTTTGAAGCAAAACCAAGATATGGACAAAGTTGCGACAACAATGAATTTGTAGGAAAAAACCTTGTAGCAAAAATATTTCGACAAGTTTGTGACAAAGCTTAACACAATTTTGCGACAAAGCACACGCACAACCCCCAAAGGGCTTGTAGCCTAGCTATACCAAGTTCTATAAGGTTGGATAAACGTCGGGTTGATCGACTATATAGGAATATACAAAGATAAAATATTATTATTTGTTTTCTATTTAGAGTTTATTTGTTATATTCACCGGATTGTTTTTAAGGTTGCTTATTTGGTCTAGTTAGGGTTGCTTATTTTGCTTATTTGGTCTAATTAGGGTTTCTTATTTGGTTTGATTAGGAGACTTGTATAGCAAGAAAAGAATAATATAAATTATAAATAGAGTTATGTAGAAGCTATTTTGTGTGGAACAAAAGCAACAGGTCTCTAAGACTTTTAAAAGTGAATATCATAAGCAATTTGAGGAGTTCACATAGAGTGAGAAACAAATATGTAGTATGTATCTGTGTGGAAGAGATCTAGTAAGTTATTCAAGTGGAAGACTAATTGCTTTTGAGAAGCAATTTAAGGAAGATTTAAGAGTTAAGTGATTCATGATGTACAAAGACCGAACCCAAATGATTTAGGTTGTGCAACCAGAAAACCGAACGATCAATGAGAAAAGAAAATGGCTTAGAAAGATTTGCTAGACTTCACAAGAAACGTATAAGTTTTTGTTTTCGGGTCTATTGTGCTATGTGAGAAAAGTAGGAAAAAAATGAATCATAAAGAACTGATTTGTGTGGTTGGATCGGTGTCTTGGGCACCGAAGGCAAGCAAGAAGAACGAAGATGTAAATTATGATTGTGATTATCATGATGATGATGAATGAGATATGGAGACAGATAGCTTGATCAAACTAAGAAAAAACACGTAGCATGGTATCCAAAAAGACATAGAAAAAGAGTTGCGATTTTTATTGGTGTATACAAGAAGTCCTGAATTGTGAATTAGTCAAGTAAAAAACAAAGTGACAACACTAATTCTTAACAAAGGTTTTTGGGGTCCTAAACCGATGTTTTTTTTTTCTCTGAAATACACATGATATAATACTATTGGGTTGAAGATTTTTTAGAATGGGGTTTAACCAAAAAATCCTCCACACATAATATACTTACTTTTAATATTGAAAATATATTTTCCTTATATAACTACACATGGTTTAACCAAAAAATTTTGTACAACTAATAGTTATCACTCAAAATTCCACATCTTCACATTCTAATTCTCATTTGTGAAGGGTTTAACTTAAAGGCCGTACCTGAACTTTTTTATTAAAATTGAGACAAAGAGAAGCTTATGTTTCTGGGTTGGGCCCAGCCCGGCCCATATTCCTTTGCAACCAGCCCATTTAATGTTGTGCAATGAGGCAATGAGCGGTGCCCTTTTATAGTCGATCCTTCAATATTATGTTTTAGCTAAAAGATCGTTCTTTCTAAACATATGTGAACGACATATTTGATAGTCTTTTAGTTAATTACAAAAAGGCATTATGAACACTTAGCCTCGTTCGGCGATGAGCCAGAAGCCGCATATTGAGTTCGTGACAAAACAAGATCGCCTTAAAACAAGTTTTGGGTCAAAATGACACGTTTAAACTCAATCTGGTTTGGGTAAAAATCGGGGTTCGCCTTAAAATGGGTTGTTTTACAAAGAGAAAACGTACCGAAATAGATGCAACTATTGTATTTACTTTTAAAATTTTTGGTGATAACAAATGACCTGAGATGGTAATGCAGACAGGAACGAAAAAAATATACAACGTATTAACCCATTTATTACGTTGTTCACTTTATTCATTTAGGTAAACAAGAAACATAAATAATAATATACACATTAATTAATTTATTTCACTCTGTTTATGAGAAATATAGTTAAACCCTCATAACTACCTTTAACCTTTTATATTTATTAGCATAATAACCTCTTACTAGTACATTATTTAATGATTATATCATCTTTTTTACCATAGGTCAATAACTTTTAATCATTTTCATGAATGTCATTTTGAATATCAGAGCCAAATAAGATTGGGTAAAATCGTACCACGAAGATTTTAATAATTACTTAACATGTTTAGTTTGTTTTTTACTTAATGATTAAAAAATGTCAAATTCAATTTGACAATTCAAAACATTGTGTTACGTGGAAATATATAATCTTATCAATTTTGTGTTAGTTTTTCATATACGTGTCTCTAAAATTAGATCAACTCGGTATCAAAATACTAGTGACAATAATCCAACCCAACTAGTACATAGTTTATATACAAAAAACGACTCGAGGAACACCCAAAACCAAAAAGATTATATACGTCTCTAGAAACAAAGCACATGAATTAAACAACATGTTACATTGATCCATATATTTTTTAACACTTTATCATCTCAAATCGCTTCCGTGGTTCCACCCGATTATGATAACCATACCATCTTAGTGGATTTTTGAGGTTCCAAAAACCTCTCGCTCCTCGGGCATAAAGGAAGAATGACGATTAAGGAAAATACCGAGTAAATACCCACTCATAAAGTAGGATCTGGGGCTAAAAAAAGAATTAAGACTACGGTGACACAAACCCGCCTCAAGGGGAAGTGTGGAATGATCTAACCGGTTATGGGCTATACACCCATCTGGAATCTTCTCGGTTAAAAGCTTAAGACAGGCTATCAATTTGTCACCTTTGAAGATCTTCACATCTCGTATCAGTGGAATAATTAGGTTCCTATTAAAGTAAACTTTTCTTGTTGGAGGTAAGCTTGAATAGGCTGCTTACATTCCTTGCTTTGTTGAATCAACATATCAATATTTATAATCCATTATGATAAGAGAGATGAGTCTATGGATTATCTATCTGCTCTTTTCCTCAATTAGTTTTGGACGTTATCATCTCTTGGTGCAACATTTCATATTTTTTACTTGTTCGATGTAAGAAATCTATTTCATATTCATACTTCAGCTCGTGGGTCTCCAAGGTGGAAGATGATTATATATTCGGTGATTCAAACTTCTATTTGATGTCTATGGAGAGGCTAGAACGAATTAGTCTTTAAACAAAAATCTACAAATATCACGAAAGTGGTGGGTGAAATAAAGGTACTTGGTTTTTTTGAACAACATAGTTAGTAGTTAGTATATCAAGTTAGTAATTATTCGTCAATGTTAAGATTTTAAACTTAGACATGTAAGAGAGGTAAAACTTCACTCCTTCCTCTTGACCACTAGGCCAAAAGATAATTGGTAGGTACTTGTTAGATTTGCCTCTTATATGTCTAAAAATCTATCAGTAACATGAAATCAATGAATTTTTTTTGATGTATCTAGTTTGATGAGTTGAATTATAATATTATGATGTATCTATCGATTTAGACTAACTCTCTGTTAGTTGAAGTAATAAATTGTTTGTTGGACTTTAAAAAAAATCTAATGTTTTAATAACACTCTTTGGGATATGAAACGACAAAATATATTTTGGTGACTGCCACAACTTTTTATTTGAAATGTAAACAATGATATCATATGAACTTGTAGTTGTCTTGGAAATAAATGCTAGTAATCTTACACTATGGTCATGCTAAACAAACAAAGTGACATCAACTTCATAGGTGTTCCTATTTACACTCTAATCTACTCTCATCCTATCCCACAATCATTTATTAGTATGTAATTATTAATTAACTTAGCATTAAAAACTTTCTAACTACTTATTAATTATTAATTTTAATTACATTCATTGATTATTATTTAAGAAAGTAAATATTCTTTTAATTGAAAACCCTCGCCTCTTCTAAACAAATTAAATTAAAAAATACTTTGGCTCGATAACTTTTTTTCAAACTATGCTTTCC
>BJCM01153692.1:0-16105 GCA_018326385.1 Flaveria bidentis | reverse complement strand
TATATATATTTGCAGATTGATCCAGAACTTTCCAGGACCGTTGTTGTTTCAACTAAACTCGATACAAAAATACCTCAATTTGCATGTGCTTCAGACGTTGAAGTTTTCCTTTCTCCACCAGCATCTGTTCTTGATGGTTTCATGCTTGGTGATTCACCTTTCTTCACATCTGTACCTTCTGGAAGAGTTGGTTCAGGGCATGAATCAGTTTACAGATCCAATGATGAGTTTAAACAGGTATTTCTTTAAATGCTTAAGCATAATTTGTTGTGTATTACTTAACAAGATGGTACTCATAAATCCATGCATAGTGTCATACTGTAAGAGGGTGGTTGGGGTGTGTTTTAGAAGTGATTATGTGATATTGAAAAGTTAAAAGTCAGATAATTAACTGTAATAAGGGTTGTATTATATAGGCTATTTCTCTAAGAGAGATGGAAGATGTGACATCTTTAGAAGAAAAGCTTGGTAGGTCACTATCAAAGCAAGAAAGAAGCCGGATAGGAGTGAGCAGCCTTAAATCATTCTTGGAAGACTTGCTGATGAAAAGGTACAAGTATCTCTTTTTAGTGGTTAGAACTAGGGTGGCAAGTATCACTTTGGTGGTTTTCAGGTTGGTGGGTTGTAGAATCCGAACACAACAAATATATTTGTTTGCGTCAAAGACATCAACCTTAACCCAGACACACTTAAAATCATGTTATCTAAACACAACCTATATAACCCATATCTAAATGAGTCAAACGAGTTGTAAATTGGCCGTAATCGAATTGATGGGTTGTAATAAGTAGGTTCAACAAGTTGGCTGGTTGACCTTATACAATACATAAGTTTTAATCTGATATTTAAAGAGGTTCTGTTTAGTTAAACGGGTTAGACATGATAACCCAAAACTTTATTATTTTCGTGTGAGTTTGTGTCTGGTCCAGATGGGCCACCTCTAGCCAGAACAACTTTGGCCAACTTCTTCATGAATTCTGAAAATTTGACTTTCGTATTGTTTTAAGGTATATGGATAGTGTTCCCTTGATCATTCCTCTTCTTGAGAAGGAGTATCGTGGTACAACAGGAAAACTAAATGACATAAATCAGGAACTCAGGTTTGCAGTTATGACTGTTTTAGTTACATGTATCTTCAAAAATATTATAAAAAGATAAAAAACCAAAGGTAATATGTGCTTCTAGAAGTGATAAGACTTCCTTTGCTTTTGATGATAACCTAGTACCTTAGATGAAGTCAAACTAAAGGAGAAAGGAAGGGCTTTTCATGATCTTTTCCTAACGAAGGTAGGGATTTTATTTTCCTTAAATGTTTCTATCTATAATGTTTGATTTTTCAAAATTATGTGTCACAGTTATCACTGTTATTGAAAGGGACAGTTGTTGCACCGCCAGATAAATTTGGTAAATATTCCACTTTTTGCCTTCTAATCCATTAACATTCTAAATAATGATTTTAGAGTTTTTGTTTATATCCTACTTCTTTGCTCTGTTTTTCCAATGATTGTAGGGGAAACACTACATGATGAAAGGGTTAATGGAGGGGCACTAATTACTATAGATGGCTCTCAGTTTCCACACAAGCTAATACCTGTAAGCTTATTAAAGTTATACAACCTCCTAAGTCAATTTATACCAATAATTAAATTTGTTATTGGAATAATACATTTTTTGTAATCATATTCACACACTAGTTATCAATAAAAAAATCTTGGACAAAAGTGTTTGAAATTTACCCAAACCAACCTGACCATTTTCAACAGTACCAATTATGACCAATTGATCTGTTACCCACTGGCATGACCCGCCTGTTTTGGTACCTTTATGCTTTTTTGACCTCCTACTACCAGAATGCAGGTATGCGTTTATATGGAGGTGCTCAATATCATCGTGCAATGGCTGAGTTTCGCTTTGTTGTTGGAGGGATAAAATGCCCTCCGATTACTCGTGAAGAAATTGTAAATGCATGTGGAGTGGAAGACATTCATGATGGAACAAATTACTCAAGGACTGCATGCGTCATTGCTGTTGCAAAAGCGCGTGATACTTTTGAACCATTTCTTCATCAGGTGCAGATTTTTCTTCTTTTATTTATTTTTCATTAGTTTTCTTTATGTTTCATTAAGATTCTTGTTTTTCATACAGTTGGGAAATCGACTTCTTCACATTCTCAAGAGATTGCTTCCCATATCTGTTTATCTTCTTCAGGTAGTTTTCTTTATGTTTCATTAAGGCACTTGTTTTTTATGCACTTAAATAGAGGGGGCAGTTTTGACCCATATACATGAATGGTCCTGTAATGTTAAAATCTAAGAATTAGTTAAAAAAAGAATTTTGTTAAGCGGGTCAAAAGTCTCCCAAACTTTATTTTTAATGCATACAATATGCTAAATGGTTCTATAGAAAAGAAAAGAAGATTTATTAATTTAGTTTTTGAAATAATATTCGTAAAAGAGACTGGATTTAACTTGTGCCTGTGGACTAAACTCAACTAAACCCTAATAATAACTTAACTAATAATATAATTAACAATATTTGATGGAATAATTTTACAATAGAATTTCAGAAAGCAACAAAAAAGTGTTTTATGTCAGCCCAACCTGCCCTACTAAAACTTGATGTTACCTTAACACATTTTGATCCAACTGCAACAGAAAGAAGGTGAATTCCTAAGTGGCCATGAGGTGTTCCTTAGACGTGTGTCTTCTGCCTTCAACAACTTTGCTGAATCTACGGAGAGATCATGCCGTGAAAAGTAACAAAATGACATTATGTTACTTCATCCTTTTAAGTTTTGACTTCATGTCCTTCCGTTTTAATTTGTTGAACTCATTTACAGATGTATGGAGGATTTAATAAGCACCACTCGTTATGTCACATGGTCCCTTCACAATAAGGTTGTCAAAAACATCAAAACCTGACCCATTTAAATTTTTTTGCTTTCCTTTTATCTTCTCAAACTTCAACATTTTTTCAGAACCGAGCTGGATTACGCCAATTCTTGGATTCTTTTGGTGGAGCAGAACAGCCTGCTAATGGTGGTAATAACTAATAACACATCTCCTTATACCCCTAAGCCAATTTAATTTATTTCAAATGGCACGTCAGCTTTTGGAGTACATGGGATGCTACATCACAAAAACTGATTTTCATCTTGTTATTTGGTCTCAGGTACTGACTTAAGCACAAGTGTTCAGAACACAGAAACAAGATTAGCCGATCTCTTAGATAGCACACTCTGGAACAGAAGACTCGCGCCTTCATCTGAACGTATTGTTTATGCTTTGGTACAACAAATATTTCATGGCATTAGAGAATATTTTTTGGCCTCAGCTGAACTAAAGGTGACTTTTTACACGCATTACCAAATTTCCAATGCTCAAATTTAAACCAAAATAAGAATATTTTTAAATTTATTTTTATTTGCAGTTCAATTGCTTTTTCCTAATGCCGGTTGTGGACAAATTGCCTGCACTCCTTCGAGAGGATCTAGAATCTGCATTTGAGGATGATTTGGATAATGTTTTCGACATTACTAATCTTCGGCATTCCCTAGGACAGCGGAAACGAGAAACTGAAATCGAGATGAAACGGGTACACTTTTTGAAAACTATCATCTACATTCCCAATAATATTATATAATATTGATTAGGCTTGGCAATTTGACCCAATTACTTATCAACGGGTCGACGTGACCCAGGTCACCACACTCATCATGTCACCTCAAATTTTGACAGTAGATTTTGGGCTAATTCAGTTAATGTTGGCATGTATGCAGATACAGAGGCTTAGAGACAAATTTAGAAAAATTCATGAGCAGCTTAGTTTGCATCAAGTTATGACAGGACCATGATTTCTTTATTAAATACCAGTAATTTCCCTGATTTATGGCTGTATTTTGTGTATAGCAAACATACAACAGCAGCATGAAGAATGCAATGCCTACTTTGATATATTCTTGCATGAATTCGGTGTTACATCGAAAGTTAATGAATTCAAATGACCTAAAACGGAAACATAAGCGGTTTGTTAACATATACAAGATATAAATAATTGCTGATGTAGATGGAGGTCCAAATGAGAAAAAATAAATAATTGCGAACCATGCGAACCACTTTATTACGTTTGATCATTTTGGGATGGTTGAGATCTCACTCTGTTATGTTTCTTTCACTCTATGAATCACGATCGTTCTCTCATTTGAACTGTCACTATGAACCATAGTGTTAATGAGCGACAAGTGGATATATTGATTGTTTATAATCTTCACTATTTTACCCATATATACACGACATAATCTGTATTTTCGACGATCATTAGATCATCTTTACTCACGGGAACTTTGTCTCTTAAAACAAATTACTAGATGCTTTTGTTTGGTACCTAACATGATTTCTAGTTACTTAAAAAGTTCTTGAAAACTCAGTAATATATGCTTAGTATTATGCAAATTCTAACCCCTTATCATAGAGTCGTACAAGAAAACCGGTGCGGGAAGCAAAATTGGTATTGAAACCGGTTAGGATTTGAATTATAACTTTTATAATTGGGTTGTTAACCCCTCCATTGAAAGAGTTTGAAACCAGTGAAAACCGAACCGAAATGCTAAAAAATCGAGACCGGTTTGGAACCAAATGGATATTTTTCCACTTAGAAACCGGTTTGAAACCAGAACTAGAACCAATTTAGACGTGCTGGTCTATTTGGGACGGGGCAGGCAGCCTGTTTACATGAAGAGAAGAATAAGGGAAGTTTACTATTGGAAATTAGAAAGAGCTATAAGTAGGTTGTTTGCTGTTTTGCAATAAGGACTGCGCGCTTTATAGCCCTTTCTAATTTCGAGTAAATGTCTGAATGGTTCAGATGCGCGCTTTTATAGCCTTTTCTAATTTCGAGTAAATGTCTGAATGGTTCAGACATTTGCTTTTCAATGGTTAAGCATTATATCGCGTCTGAATGGTTAAGATCTCTTATCTGAATTGGTCAGACATTTGCTTTATAATAGTTAAAAGATATACTTACTCTTAATGGTTTAAAACTCTTGATGATTCAACATTTAATGGTTCGATCTCTTATTGGTTTAACACTTAATTCATTCAAAAATTGCAAAACAACACTTAAATTCCCTCTGTTGTTAGTGGGCCACAAAAAAAACTTTTGAAATCACCTTTAAGGATCCTCTTACGGTGAAATGCCGGAATGATGCTAGGATACCCCGAGCGAGTCAACTAAACAGAGACGAAAATCTCAGTACTATTCTGGCCAGTGTATGCTTGTTGAATTAAAGGGAGAGCGACAACTAATTGCTTTTTGGTGAGTTGCTATCGCTCCTCTTCTTTCAATTGATTCGATTCGTGTTCAATGTGCTAACCAAAAAAGGCAACAAAACAATGAAATAAGACACAACAAAAGTCAATAAAAACCTAGTTTTGACTTTTGTTGATCCAAACTAGGACTCTGTCTGAAGAAGAACATGAAATGTACTTATTTGTACGCCTGTAGGTTGTCATCATTCGTGCATCGTTGATAACATACAAGACTTGTTGCTTCATTGTACCTTAGAAAAGAACGATCCACCGTAAATCTAAAACATATTGTTGTATGGGGTGACATTGATATAATGATTGAGATTACACGTTGCGGTAAGTTGTAGTACTTTGTAGAGTAACTTTTCTAAGAAGACCATTGTTTGGTAGACACGATTGCTTAGAAAGCATATTTAAAAAAGCTCCTTTTAAGAATGAGAAAGTTTGATTAAAAATGGACAGCCGTTGAAAGAGAGTGATTTGAAGTTCACTTAACAGGTGTTCTAAAGCCGTCACTAACGGGTTAGTGATGTGTCGAAAAAACGCTTTCACGTAGGGAGCGGTTTTTGTGAAAGTCATGTTCACTAAAGAGTGTAATATTGTTTATGTGAATGTGAGGTTTGGTGAAAATAAATGATGGGTGTAGTTATCTAGTTGAGAAAATTTCATATATACTCCTATAGAGGATAGTTTCTAAGAAAACCAATATTTATGTGAATACTAATAACATAATTTATAAATTTTATTTTGTGTTAATTGTTAAAAGGTTATTTAACTATTTGTTACATATACTTTGAACATAAATACGAGAATGAAGAGTCTTACGTATACATAACACTATGTTGAATGAAAAATGATTATGTATTACATGACCTATATCTGACGTATATGTAAAACTATGCTACGGTTTTTCATTTGACCCATACTCTTATTTACACACACACTCATACACACACAAATATAAAAGGCAATGGTATAAAATTTATAAGTCATGTGACCAATTTTATTAGTTTTCTCTAATTTTCATATAAAATTTTAGTTTTCTTAAGATCCCTTCTCTACTCCTATGATATATGCCCAATTATTATTGAGAATATCACATATACCCCTACATAGATCGTAAATATCATATATCCTTATAAAACTTTTCAAATACTATATATGTCCAAATTAAATTTAAAATATCACATGTACTTTTTTTTATAAAATAAAATATCACATTTCTATAAAATAAATTAAGAAATGTATTTTTTTACTTTTGACAAAAAAATTGCATATTTATTCCCAAAAAGTTATATATTTATAAGATCCGTTTGGAATCAAAAGTTTATTTAAAAATATTAAATTTATTCACCTTAAAAAAATTTTAAATAACATATTGAATACAATAAATTAAGAAAGCTTACTACAGTTTAAGATAAAACATGACAACTTAATATTAAAATAAGTATTTTTTATAGTAAATATATTCATTATGAATATTAATTAGGTTATTGGTTTGTAATATAACTTTATCATAAATTTAAAAAGAATACTATTTTTATTTTTTTATTGTTATTGTAACCGTTTATGAATAAAATAATAAATATATTACTAGCATTATTAATAATTAACTAGGATTGTACCCGAACGCGTTTTACGCGTTTAATAAACACGAATGCATTCATTCCCAACTCGCACCACCATCATCTATACGGGATCATACCAACTTAAAAAAACACTCAACCTCATAAAGTAAAAGTTTTAATGTAAAATTTGGCTTAGAGCTTCAAATATGATTATAAATCAGTGGCTGAAGGGGGGTTGCGGGTATATACCGGCCATCCTCCGACTCTTCCAGGCCAAGATCATGTCGTAATCCAGAGCTTTAACTCATCACAGCCAACCCCAAAACACAAGAAACCATTCAGAGATCTAAAATTCGGTATTATAAATTTGTCTCAGATGGATTATACTCATCATCATCGACCCAACAATATTTTCGGCGCAAACATTTTCATCAAATAAGCAACGATTAAACAACATTATGTACAACTAAAAACCCTCCAAAATAAGAAAAGTAAGGGGTTAGTCTCAAATGAGCAAGAGCCCAAAGTCATCGACTCTACAAACACCCGACATCACCGACAGACAGATGCCACCAAAGGCGGCCTAAAGAGACGCAATCATCTCCGGCCACTACCAAAGACCTTCGCCAAACATTTTTTAAGTACCACGAACCGTTTTCCTCTCAACCTATACCACACCCGCCACCACCTTCGCCGCCTCTTAAAACCGAAAACACAAACCCAAGACCGCCGGTCTACCGACTGATGATATATTCCATGGTGGTTGCGGTGTGGGCGGAACGCGGCGGCGTGGACGGAACACGGCGGCTCCACCCAAAGAAACCCATCGATTCCGAAATTTAGCCGGAAAAAAGGGCAATCCGACACAAGTTTTTAATGCATAAATACAATACATTTTATGTATGTTATTAGGATATATAAATATAATTTTACATTTTAAAGTGTGACATATGCAATTGCTTCTAAAAAAACTGATGACATCATATCACACTTCATTACAGGTTACCTAAAATGCCTTTGAGGGTCATACCCAATTACCCATCGGTTAAAAGTTTAAGCTAAACCAAATTTATGTGGAATAAATGTTAATTTATGTTTGGTATGTCCTAGATGTGAATCGAAATCAAACTATTCGTAGGATTAAATCTACTTACCTAAAACTGTACTATTCTTAAATCTTAAGAAAATCATAAATTTTGGTTTTATATAGAAATTGTCCCAAATCAAATTGTGTTCACTCTTGGATAGCTTTTTCACTCTGTCATAAACAAGTTTTATTCTTGATATACTATTTGTATATATGTTCAAGGAAACTTTATGATTTTGTTATATAAGGTTTTCTTTATTCGGACAAAAAGCTAGTAATTCACCGAATTCACTTTGGTTTCTAAATTTTTAATCCAATGGCATCCGAATTGGATTCTAATTTTGACTTTAGAATCGAATTCAAATTTGTGATTCTTGAACCCTCAAAATAGAGGAAACATATTTCCAAAGGATTTCTTACGGGGACAATTACCATCCCTAAATCACGTTTCATTAAAGAATGTATCTTAAATCTTAAATCTATAGATATTAATAAAATAAGATTTTTTTGTCACTTGTTATATTTTTAAACCACCTTTTTGACACTTGTCATATTTCTAAGCATTCTTATTTTATTTTCCCTCCAAAAAAGTATTAAAGTAATTTAAAAACTTAAACAATTTCTCTCTTCATAAAAACTAATTTGATCAATTGATATATTTTTCTCTCTCATCTATATTTTTTAAAAATAAAATTTATTAAGAAAATTTAAATTTATATATTTTCTAAAACAATGAACCTTTTGAAATAAAATATTTTAAATTAGTCCTTTTATAAAATAATTATAAAAAATATGGAATTTTCTAAAAGTAGTTTTAATATATCAACCAGAATAACTGGAAACTTGAGTTTTTAATAAAAAAATATTTATAAATAATAAATTTTTATAATAAAATCTTAAAATAAATATTTAAAAATAAAACTATTTAGATAAAAGATTTAAAAATAGTATAATTGTTTTATCTCTTGAACAATTACACATATATATTTTTATACATATTTTATATTAAAATATCGTACTGTAACTTTTCGTATTTATTATTAACTATAATCTATTTAACTAGACTATCTATTTATCTATATATCTATCTATAACCTATCTATTGTTTATTTACTTGAAATAGTTATTTATATGCAATTATAATCATATTTTATCTTCAAACATGGTTTTATAATTCACAAAATTTTATTACTAATTATTTATTAATTTATTTATTAAAACCGTGTAATACACGAGATACTAACCTGGTAGTCTATATATTATAACCCAAGAAGTTTTAGGTGGACATTTGGTATAATTCTGTAACTTTTAAATCTTTTTTTTTGCTTTTCTCTCAAATTAACTAAGAAAGATATCTTTATAAATGTTATTTCTAAATTAATAAAATTTTTTAAAATATGAACTTTTTTCTATGACATCAAACTTTTTTAAAAATATAAAATTTTTAAAAGACAGTGTTAATAAGGAACAAATTTTTTTATAAACCAAAATAATTAAATTTTGGTATTTTAATAACAAAATTCATTACAAATTATATTTTAATATGATTTGGTTTGGAACACAAATCAAAAATAGAGTTAATTACATAAATAGTCCCTGTGGTTTATTCAAAGTAACATGTTTGGGTACTAAAGGTTTTTTGTAACAGGTTGGGGTATTATGTTTTTTATTTTGTAACAAAAATAGGTATTGAGACTAACGGACATTAAGTTTTCTGTTAAATTTAAATGAAATGACTAAAGTACCCTTGGATTTATTATTCCTACAATTATATATTTCTCTTTTATCAGGGACTATTTGTGTAATTACTATAATATTAAAATACACAGCCCTTCCCCCATCAGCATCATCAACACACCATCACCACCATATATCCCGGTCATCCATCATCACCACCAGCCACCATCACCACCAACCACCATCACTACCATTTACCTACCTTCAATCAACAACCCCCTACCCACTAGCCACCACCTAACCCTCCTACCCACCAGCGTCCACCGAACACCCACGAACACTACCATTATCATCATTACCTACCCAAACCTTGATCTGAACCCTAATTGAATGGCCATAACATCTGAACCCATATCTGAACCCAAACCTAGATCTAAAACAACACTGAATCATCAAACACCCACACGTGACCATCATCTGAACCCTAATTGAATGGTCAGTGGTGGTGGGAGTCGCCGGTCGGGTTAGGCGGCAGTGATGGTGGTGTCGGCCGGTGGTCGTTGATGGTTAGTGGTGGTGGGGGTCGCCAGTGGTGTTGGGGGTTGGCAGTGGTGGTGAGGGTTAGCGGTGGTGGTGGTGAGATGTTGTTCAGGCGGCAGTGATAGTGGTTGCGGCTGGTGGTCGTCGTTGGTCTGTGATGGTGGGAGTCGCTGGTGGTGGTGGGAGTCGCCGGTGGTGGTGGGGGTTAGCAGTGGTGGTGAGATGACGTTCAAGAGGTGGATGTTGGGTGGGGGCCGACGTTGGTAGCGACTTGCATTGGTGGTGGCCGGCGGTGGTGGTAGCCTGCGTTGGTGGCGCCTGCGGTGGTGGCGGCCGGTGCTGGTGGTGGCCGACGCTGGTGAAGGCCATGGTGGTAGGTGGGTGTGTTTGCATCTAAGTGGGGTATTAGAATTCGGATTTTATATATACACATAATAACATATAATATTTAAGTAAATTACAGAAGTAACCCCTCACTTAAGTTACATAATCAGTCCTTTAAATGTGTAATGACCGGAATGCCCTTGAACCTAACAGATTATTTAACAGAAGTTAGTGTTAATACCCAAACTCGTTACAAATTAAAACTGCAAAACCCAAACGTGTTATTTTTTTTGCTTAGTACCCAAACTTGTTATTTTTCATAAACCACAAAAACTATCTATGTAATTAACTCCAAAAAAATATTTAAAAAATAATATTATTATTTTATTACTTTTAGTTTTTAGTAATACTTAATTTTGATTATATTTTATCTTAAAATATTATTTTATAATTAACAATTTTTCGTACCTTGTTTATTGTATTCACATAAACTAGTACAATATTAAAAAAAAACCTTTATATGTTGCTTCTAGACTTCAATATATATATATATATATTCTGTCTTGTTTTCTTTTTCCTATATAGATATTTATGGATTGATTTAACATTTAAGTAAGCGAATTACAAATATAATTACTTATTTTTTAAATTTGTCACTTTTTGCCAATTTACCCTTTTATATTTCACTTTTGATCTTTATTTGACTTAATAAAAGTATTGTCAATACCTTTTCTTTAAGCGTTGTTTAATATACACATACAATGGTGGTTTTTGTTTTTAAGAGAGTAATTGCTACTGCCCTTATTATTAGTATTATTATTTCACGTATGTGAATCCTTTATAAGCCCCCTCACTAAACACCACCACTATCGCATGTATATTTCAAGACACGTAAAATGGTCATTATAACAAAGCAATTGCCGTTTAAACGTCCATGTATTTTCGGGATGATAAGTGTGTTAAGTTTCAAATTTAATGGTGATATTTGTTATTTTACATACCTTAAGAATTAAAATCACAACTTATTATAAACAATGACAAATTGTTAACTTTTTGTTGTAGTGTCATTATGTTTCAGCCTTTGAATGCATATATAATCCACAAATCCATTTTTCGAGATCCGGTCAGAGTGTGTTAGTATTCACATCGTATTTCTTATCTTTAACCTTATAATTAAATTAAAAAAACACACATGTTTGTAAAATTTGTTCATCATTTTAAAATTCCCTACATCTCATTCCTTATATTTAACCCTAATATATTAAATACTACTTGTTTATTTATTTATTTACTATTGTTTTTTTTCTTTCACTCACGGAAATTATATGGAATGAATATAAGGATGAAATATGGTTTGCTAAATATAAGAAATGAGAAGTTAGTCTATTTTTTTTTGGGAATGGAATGAAGTTTTAATTTGCATGAGAACCCTATTTTATTTTTCTTAAATTATATAGATATAGATATGATTAATATATGAAATGAGATGTGAATGTTGTTAGGTGAATGGATCAATGGGAAGCATCATTTAGGGAGTTGCATAACCTTTGATGGAGAAAAATAAGAACATAGAACACGAAAAAAGAATATGAGTTAGGGAAAGTCTATTTTGTTTCTAACACAAGGGAGAAAAACTAAAGGTCTGTCACATTGTTAACATGCTTAATTATATTCAACAATTTCAATATTTGTTGCATATTTTATTTATCATAAATAAATAACAAAAAAGAAAGATTGTTGGTACATATACGGTCACACATTGTACAATGCTATAATTTTTTAACGAAAGTAAAAATATGAGTATATATATAGATTTTTGAATAAAATTATTCATATGTTCAAATCTTACATTCTCCAATCACAAAAAAAAAAAATCTTTGGCAAGAAATATTGGAAAAAAGCAATACGGTCAATCCTATGCGCAAACCATGCATTAACCGTTCAAAATGCACATAAAAATGTTGTCAAGAGTTGGAACAAAAAACATAAAAGCCAAAAATCTTCGATTGAATAGTTGGATAATGGATAAATCAGATGGTCTAGACAAAGTTATCAAGTCATACTTCAAAAACTCGCAAGATTACAACATGCCTACACATCCATCGGTATAGAAGGCACCAATACAATTATTCAAGGATAAATGATGGGTGTTTAGTTGAGCTTTTAGAATTACTTAAAAATGATGATACCATAATGAAACCTATAAAAATCAAGAGTTATATAAAGTTTAGAGTTTTTGAAAGAAAAAAACGTTATTTTATTAAACTAGTAGAAGTTTTATTCAAAAGCTAATGATTTTTGTGGTGGATGAATGCTTTCAAAGATAAATCTTTCCTTAAGAATTAAAATCACATGCATCAACCTTTCCTTAAAATCACATGAATCCTTTCAAAATATATTAAATGCAACAACCACAAATAAATTCCCAACATCTCATTCTAAATGCATCAACCACCACTTTGTGACAAACCAAACATCAATGGGTTAATGACATAATTTACATGTTTAAACTATTGAAAATGTTTAAAAAAACATTCTATAGGAGCAATCAAGCTTGGTACTTTCTATGATGTCAATTCTCAGTTAAATGGATGAGAAAAAGGCTTCAAAGACTAAAAAACAATAAAACAATATGAGAATAACATGTAGTTTTAGGAATGCGGTTAAATTTTACATAGATGGTGGAGGTCTAGAACTTTTCCGAAGTTGCTTTCTCCCACTATTTTAACAAATCTTCCCCTCTCATTCAAAAGTTGCTCTTGCACACCAAAACCCTAGACTTTTAAGTCATATATTAGTGATCTTTAAACAAGTAACCATTTATTTGTATTTGTGAGCGGTAATCCTAGCTAAAATTAGAAAGAATTAGTAAATGTGATCACTACGTATAACGAGAAGAGAGAATGATCTCTACCTAGATTAGTGAGACTAGAAACATGATCCCAACCTAGATCAATAAGATGAGAATAGGTGATCACTACTTTATTAGAAAGACGATTATGTTGATTTCTTTCATATTATGACAACGAAAAAGTTTTCTTGATCTCTACCCTTTTAGAGAGAAGCTTGTAAAGATGATCACTATCTTAGTAAGATTTTCTTAATGAAGATAAACTCTTGGTGTTAACAAGAAGTTGATGTAAGGTGATTGCTATCTCTAGGTTTTATGTGTTGATTTAGTTTCATTTTAAACTCGTTCAAACAATTTTTTCAACATACAAATTCTTCATGAGAAATCATTATTAACAAACATAGAATTTATAAAAGTGGTCATGAAATTTATAAATAACTTATTTACACCCTTTACGGTCTTACACAATTCATCAACATGTACAATTCTCTCGAGAAATACAAATTTATTCAAATTCTAATTCACATAATAAATCCAATACCAAATCTTAACAAGTTCTAATTTCGTTAAAAACTTCGTGGTCACTTGTAGTATCTGCAACATCACACTTAGAAACTAATATATTTTGACATAACTGTCCAAAGTGACATACAAGCTAGTTATCATTAAACCTATATTATGTGATTTGATATATATAACACTCATATATGAAAATACACATAAACTTGTTTAGATAATTGAATATTAACAATAGTACATGAGGATCCCAAGTACCCAACCGTTCCACTATTCACGTCAATTTCAAATGTATATGTTTTATTTAAAGTTAATTTATGTATTCTGACTTTGTATTTTAATAATACACGCTCTCTTAAATTTATATGAGCAAATATTTTTTGAACCTATTGTAGAGCCAGCTCCCGTCATAGCTAAATAATCAAATGCTACGTAGATTATTATTTTTTAATGGTTTAAAAGTAGAAAAGATCGAGATAAAAGATTTTTAAGAGTTAGAATGAAAATGGTTAGGCTAAAAGTGATAGGGAAGTCAAATAATGGCAAAAGTGAGGATGAAATTTAAGTTCCTTGCCACTAAGAATGAAAAAAAGGACTAATCCACCAATTAATCTATATCTATAACTCCCTTTTATTATTAATATTTAATTCTTTGTGCTATCAAAGCAATTAAAAATATAATAATAAAAACAATAGAAGAAAAAGGTTTTAAGTAAGAATTATAAGACGTCATTATCTAAATAACATCTTAGCAGTTTGACCTTTCGAATCGAGTATTATTTTTATTTTTTTAAACGATGATTTGCACGTCCGTACGTCTAGTTCTAGTTTTAAATCACACCAATTCCTAATCCATCACATGTCCGGATTCATGCCTATGTTTTTATCATTAACTATACGATAGTCATATAAAAAGATATGTTGAAGGTTGGGCCTTATATATCCTTTGATTTTGTACTTTAACTTTGTCAATTTTGTCAAGATGAGCAAAGATCTAATCTATTTGAAAGAGTTTACATTTTTAATAAAACTCACTTTTAACTCTAATATGTGTGGTTGTGTGCTTTTTAAAAGCCATATACAAAAGATGTGCATCACAATATTTTATATTCTCATATGTTAGGGCTATAAATAAACATATATTATAAAAAAAATTGTTTTAAGAATCCACGTTAGGTCTTTAAAAGGTTTAGCCATCAGTTTAAATAGATGATCATGATCAGATGACTTTATTTTCGTGTTCATTCGATTAATCACGGGTGGGTATTTCTGTTTAGATTACTCATATTAAAGAAGTTTTTGATGTTTCAAATTCTTGAATGATGTAGCCCTCAAATGGAGCACGACTCTAAACTTACTAGGATAAGGTTGAGAAATTAAAGGATAAAGTGTGAAAATGGTTGATGATAAGCATGGATTGAAGATGAATTGATTCCTTTTGGGAGATGATTTAATTTTACATGTAATTATTACTTCTTTTGTTCACACCTTCCTCACTCATTATCACTTCACTATTATGGTTTGATCTTTTACCTAACCATGGATTTTGGCGTAATTAATTACCTTTGACCCTTCTTTTTTGAACATTACTTTGTTTTACAAGTTGGTTTTAGTTCATTCGAGTTTTATAAAGCATCGGTGACAAAATTGAATAAGATGTCTTCTGATATTTAAAATTCATTTAATATTTTTAAAGCAAACTCAAATGACCATTAAATTTTTTCTTCTATGTTATAATAGACTTGAACATTCATCCCTTCATAGGGGCACCATTTCAACATTTTAATGTAATTAGACTACGAAACAAATATTATACAAATAACAATTATTATAAAGTATTTTGACTTCAAACCCTTGAAAATATGTATATGTGTGTGTGTATATACATATACATATTCATGGCATACATGTATACATACGCTCCATCTCTCTCCATGTGATCAATCTTTTGTGTGTTTGGTTGAGGTCTCCCTATACCACTAATCGTCTTATTTTTACGGGTGTAAACAAATCAACTTATTAATGAATTTAATTACTAAAGACTTAAACTGAAGGGGCTTGAACATAAGACTAAATTAGAATTCAATTATAAATGAGCACAATTAAGTTTGTGCTCCATTATGATATATAATTGCATGCTAAAATAATCAAATACGATTATGATAAAATAATAAAATAATATATACACACACTAACATATAAATTTTAAATATAAATTCATATAAGAATATATATA
>BJCM01153691.1:0-15960 GCA_018326385.1 Flaveria bidentis | reverse complement strand
CCACTAGTCTTGCTTTGTTTCTAATGACAATTCCTCTATCATTAGTTTTGTTTCTGTACAACCATTTGGTACCGATAGGGTATTTTCCATCAGGAAGATCTACCAGTTACCATACTTCATGCTTCTTGAACTGCATCAATTCTTCCGGCATTGCTTCAATCCAGCTATTATCTTGAAGAGCCTCTTTGATGTTTTTGGGTACAATTTGATAAAGAATCATGAGAACAAACAAATGTTTGCAATACTTGACTTGCTTCTTGTCACCCTTTCATTGAGTTCACCAATAATGCTTTCTACCGGATGATTCTTGTATATTCTGGTGGTAGGAATTGAGTCACCAGCAATTGTTACATCATGATTGGAGACAATCTGATCATCATAGTGAGAGGCATTTTCATCTTGTACTGTTGGAGAGTTATGAAGATAATCAGATTCAGTTTCTATGACTGCTTTAGCATTAGTAGCACTTTGATTACTTCCATCATTTGATGTTCATTCTGTTTCAACTAGATGTGTAGCTTGATCTTGATTTCTGACTTCAGTTCATGGGTCTTCTGTCGGTGATGGTAACAAGCTGGTACGAGCTTCAGTTGAAACACTTTGATTTTGAGGTGGTTGTTTGATAGGATCAGCTTGTAGTGGAACATCTTTATTCAGGTGTTCTAAAGAGGTTGGAGGAATCATTGGATAGTGATCTCTTCTTTCTACCCTGAATAGGGTTCAGCAGAAGGTATATGTCCTACATCAGACTAATGAAATTGATCAAAATATTTTGTAAATGAGTCAATATCAAACAACTAGTCGGGACCATTTGTAGATTTGGGAAATGAATGTTCCTTGAATTGAACATTTGTTGATTTATCAATAATGTTTAATCTAGGATTAAACTCCCTGAAAGCCTTTGAAACTAAAGAATAACCTACAAAGAATCTTTCATCAAACTTAATATTGAGACAGAACTACCAAATGACTTGAAAAATCCAATAAATGGTTTTCTGTGAAACAATAGTTCATAAGGAGTCATGTTGTTTTCTTTTACAATTAGAGTTCTATTTTGCACCAAACATGTAACACCCGGTTATTTATTTATTTTAAAGCCGACGAATGAAGAAAAAGAAATAAAGTTCAAAGTCGAGGGACCAAACTCGCCAACGAAGGAAAGTTCGAAATTAGCCATACTCTCCCCACACTCACACATTTCAGCCACAAAGAAAGAGAGGAGAGAAAGAATGGAGAAAAGAGAGAAAAGGTTGGTTCGGGTAGATTCAAGCGGGCAAAATTGTCATGTAGCGAGTCAAACCAAAGCTCTACTTCTTGGTTTCATTTGTGTGAGTTCTAGGACCCCACTTTTACTTGTTTTCAAACGATTTTGGGGCTGGAAAGCATAGAAAATCCGTTTTGTATGTGTATGTGTTTGACCCATTTCGGTGTGTTGTGTGTGATGCGTTTAGAGGTTGTTTCCGGGCTTGTGTGTGCTTGAATGGTGTTGTGGTATGCATTCCAAAGGTCTGGGATGGTTGATTTAGATGAGCTTGGAGGTCGAAAATGGTAGTTTGCATTCGGCTAGAACTGCATTCTGCATCAGCTAGGGCTAGGCGACCGACTGGAGTGCAATTGGAGGCCATACAGCCGAATGGGGTGAGATTGGGTTCCATTCCCACGATTGGGGTCCATTCGCACGATTGAGGGTCCATTCGCACAATTGAAGGGCCAATCGCATGGAGGTCATGCGATTGAAGGTCGAGTCGCATAAGTGCTCATACACATTTGTTCCATTCCTATAAGGTTCATCCGCATTAGTCCATTCGCATGATTGGGTGTTCATTCGCATGGGTGTTTATCCGCATGAGTCCAATCGCATGATGTTCAATCGCATGGAGGTCATGCGATTGAAGGTCCAGTCGCATAAGTGTTCATCCGCATTATTTCCATTCGCATGAGGTCAATCCGCAATAGTCCATTCACACGACTGGGTGTTCATTCGCATGGGTGTTCATCCGCATGAGTCCAATCGCATGATGTTCAGTCGCATGGAGGGCATGCGACTAGAAGGTGTCCATACACCCGAATAGGGCTGTTGCACCCGAAGGAGAGTGTAGTTTGACTTCTGAGTTTCAGTAGAAAGTACAGATGTAAGTTTTGACGTAAAAGTTCCCGTAAAAGCATGTAAGATGACGATTGAGGCCTTAGAGAGTATGTTGGGCATGATGATGACATTGCATGTTTATGCATAATGCTAGTTATGTATGTATGATGCTGCCCTGTATGATGCTGATTACTGTGTATGTTATGTTCCTTATTATGATGTATGTTTATCTTTCCTGTGGCTTTACATGTCATGTTAATGAACAAAATGACGTATTATGTAATGTAAAGTGAATGATAAAGAAAAGAGGAACATGAAATAAGAATGCATGCATTAACGAGTAATGAAAGTAAAGAAAGTCTTGCAAGAAGGGTATGCACATCGGGGTCTTTCTTTGTGATTGACCATTTTCATAGAACTATTGCTGCATACCTTAGGTACTATGACCACGAGGTGCGATGCACCGTTATAGAAGGTCTATGATAGGCCTAGGTCCAGAACCATGAACAGAAAGGTATTGCATAGTAAACCTAAACTTTACCCTAGGTACTGTGACCACGAGTTGCGATGCACCGTTATAGAAGGTCTATGATAGGCCTAGGTCCAGTACCATGAACAGAAGGGTAATGTTTATGGTTGTTGGAAAGGAAAAGTAAAGAATTAAGCATGAAAGATCAAAGAAGATAATAATGATATATCTATGTGTACGTATGATGTATGATCGCATGAAAGTAAAGAAGGGTTTTAATGAAAGTAAAGTATGTTTTATTATAAAACTTGAGATCACTCAGCAACACTGACTTTTATGTGTTTTCACTTGGCAGGTAATGATTGCTAAGGATGGCATAGGCGGCTACTCAGTTTTTTTGGGATGGCATCCATTTATTTAATGCTTTTGTGATATAATGCAACAATGTATTTTGTAACTGGTTGACGATGTATTATTTTGCAAAAGTTTTTATAATGAAATGTGATGTCATTTTTGAATGTTTCCTCTGCAACCTTTTTGTAAGACGAATGTAATTATATGTTTTATGCACAACGATTTACCAGCTGTAAGCGTCCCGGAAACAGGGCCTTACAAAGCACGAAGTGTGAACTGCTTCTGTCCAAAAGTTAATTGGCAGTTTAGCATCGGCTAGCATTGTTTTTGTTGCTTCAATTAGTGTTCTATTTCTCCTTTCAGCTACCTTATTTTGTTGGGGATTTCTATTTGCACTGAATTGATGAGCAATACCTTTAGTTGCACAAAAGGAACTCATATCTTCATTTTTTAAATTTTGTCCCATTATCACTTCTTATTGTTTTTACCTTATGATCAAGTTGGTTTTAAATTTTTATGATAAAATCTTTTATTAGTTGGGATGCTTATTTTAATGAAGTAAGTAGAAAATCCATGTAAGTCTTGAAAAGTCATCAATGATCACCAAACAATACCGTTTCTTTCCAATACTCATAACATGAGTTGGTCCAAATAGAACCATATGAAGTAGCTTTAATGGAGAATTATTTGTGTTCACCAGCTTTGGTTTGTGGGAAGATTTATGTTGTTTCCCTTTGAGGTATGCTGAACAGTGATCAACAAAGTGAAATTCTTTTTGGGGTAAACCAATGACATGGTTTCCTTTGACCAATCTGTTTATGTTTTTAAAGTTTGTGTGACCCAAATGTCTGTGCCAAAACCGAGACTCATCGAAAGATGCTTTTGACAGATGACATGTTTCTTCTTTTGGTGTAATAGAATTTAGGTTTAAGACATAGGTGTTCTTCTTCCTCAGGGTCTTTAAGATAACCCATTCTTCAGGAATGAAATCCTAGTTTTAGAATGTAGCAATGAGTGTCGGTAAAGTGAGTTGAATAAATCTTGTCATAGATCTGAGACACGTTGAGAAGATTGAAATTTAGTTGTTCATAGTAGTTCACTCTATCAAAGCTCAGCATCCCATTTGTCACAGATCATTCACCAGTGATTCTGCCACCTTGTGAATCTCCCCCGAATGCGACATTGGTTCCTTGTATATTCTTGAAGTCATGAAGGAGGGAACGATCTCCAGTCATGTGTTGGGAGCACTGTCCACGTACCATAACCTATTGGACCTGTATGGATGACCCTACAAGCACAAAAGAACTAATTATAACATGGAACCCAAGCCATTATGGTCTTGGGTTTCCCGTTCCTATCCATGATAGTAACTTCTTGGTACTTTCCTCTAAACTGTGACTTAGATAGAGGTGTTCTCGGAGATTTCTAATGATATTTTGAGTGTTTCATCTCATTAATTTCAGCTGAGTCAGAGGAATAATGAAACCTTTGGTCCCTATTTATTTGATGAAATCTAGTTTGGTTTTTATTATCAAACATCATTTTTGGTTTATGAAGATCATTTGTTTGCTTGATGTTGTTATATTTGTTTCTTTGAAATTTCTTCAACTCTTTCATGTTACCCATGTCATTAGTTGAGCTAGAAGTCCTAGATTGATTATTATGAAAATGACTTCTAATTTAGGGTTTCATATATGATACTCGTGAGATGGGTTTGTTTTGGAGAGTTCTCAACCCTTTACACTTAAACTAACAATCAAATGTATTGTGTTTGGTCATATCACAGACTGAAAAATATTTATTGAAATAGAAGTTTTTGGTGGGATGATTGTTCATATAACAGATAGAGCAGTATTGATTGAAAAAAGCACTCATCTGTTTTGTGATTAGACATTTCACAAATGTCACATTACATATGTTTGTTTCTTGAATCTGATTTTGCTGTTGCTGACTCAATTGATTGCCCGTTCTCAATTGAGTCACAATCTTTGATTTATGTGAAGAAGCAAAATCAGCCTTTTTAGTAGTTTGTTTCACAACACTACTTTTGTTGACTGTTTTAGGTTGTTTTTGTTTCTTCAACCTTTTCTTGACTTCCTGTTTAAACTGATTTACAAGATCCCTATTGCAGATGTCAAAACCTACTCCTTGTTTTGATTTTGAAGATTAAGGGTCACACTGAATTTTAATTTTTGAAATCAATGAACTTTTACTTTTCTTTGGTTGTGAAAATTTGTCTCATTAGCTTGAATTTTTTGGAGATTTAATCTCATAATTAGAACTACTTTCAGCAGAAGATTTCAGCAAAGCCACCACTTTCTTCTTTACTTTTGAAATTACAGGTATACATTTCACAAATAGGACAATGGATTTGATTGGGCTTGATGGTTTAATGACATTCATTGTCTTATCAGAACACTCATTGATTTTAATTGGGTGACCTAATTTAATTTTCTCCTCATTTGTTTCAATGTAAACATTTGGTTTGTTTTGACGACTTGTGACTTGTTTTACTATTGATTTGGTTCAATTGTGTTAGGTTCATTTTGCTCTTTGAGTGTGACAGATTCAGGCATGGCAATATTGTTGTCATTATATGGTGGGGGACAAGAATTATACCTAATCCCAGTCATATCCTTGTGATCCTTTTGTGAATCCAGCATCTCTTGCAGCTTGATTGAAGACATTTGAAACTTTTCAAGTTTCACTTCAGTAAGTAATTGTTTAGCTTTTAATGGAGCTAGCTTTTCAGTTAGCTGCTCATTTTCAGCTGCAATAGTATACTTTTCACCATGCAAATTTTCATTGTTAGAGATGACTGATTTGCTTTTAATTTCGAAGCCTTTAATTTCTTTTTTAAGCATCTCTGACTTGACTTTTTATTCTTTTATTTTAGCAGCCAGTTTATGACTGTGCTTACGATAACCTTGCAGTTACTGAGCATTTCTCACTTCAAAAGTTGGACTTTACCATAGATGGCATAGGACTTGGACCATCATTGATGTGAGCCATGAGTGCATTATTTTGAAATTGAGGCTTCCCTTCCTCTACATACAAACTCCAATCACACACTCCATCTTGTCTGATGATAAGAGCCTTTGAAGATGTCTAACTACTTCCATGTGCTTGATTTTTCAGTTGTGGCTGACTTTGGTATGTTTGTTCATGTTGTTGGTGATGATACTATTGTTGTTGATTGTTGGAGTGAAAGCTTGTGCTTGGTTGTGGAGATGATTGACCCTATGAATTCCTTTGGAAATTGTTGTTGTTTCTTCTAGGAGCATTACATTCTATGGAGAAGTGGCCAGTCATACCACAGTTGAAACACTTTACCTTGGATTTGTCATATCCAAGTTTGGTGTTTTCATTGAGGCTAAGCTTTCTTCCTTTTCTAAAGAACTTCTTGGCTCTAATAGCTATCATAGCCATTTGCCACTGCAGATCCATTTCTTCCATATCATCTGGATCCATTTCTTCCGAATATTCTTGGATCAGATGAGCTGAAGTGAGTCTGCCTCCTAGGTAAGCTTCAAAGCTAGCAACAAAGGCATGGTAAGTTGCCTTTTGCTCTTCTGATCTTGGGTCTTTAGGATTAATTGAGGGAGTTTTAGTGAACCCTGTTGGTTGTCATAATGTTGAAGGCTTGTTAGTTGAGCATCAATGAAACCAGTTGTCTTCACATGATCTCTTGAGGAAAGAAAATCATCATCCTTAGTGATGAATGCATTTTCTACAGAGTGAGTGTCTCATGGAAATTTATAAGTTTCAATGACTCGAGGTCCACCAAGATTCCTACTCCTTTCAGCAAGTTTAATAGCTTCTATCTTGGCAATCATGATGTCCAAGGTGGTACTCTCCAGATCAAGGGTGTTTTTCAGCATTATAACATTTTGTTTCCAACTTCTGGAATACTGTGGAACATCTTCTTATTCAGTTCTTTGACTTTGTATGTTACCCCAATGATCTCTAAATCATTCACGAGCTGCACAAATCTATGCAGTTGTTTAGAGATTGACTCCCCCTTGAAGTGATGAAAGGTTTCATATTGATTAACAAGCTTGTCCTTGTTAATTTCAGCCACTTCACTACTACCATCTGTCATTATCAGCAGTGCATCCCAAACAACTTTAGCAGTTCTATACTTTTCTAGCCTTTTTAGCATATCCATTTTCAGTGCTTGAGTGAGCATAGAATAAGCTTTGAGATCAACTTTTATCCTCTTGTACTCATCATCATCAAGTGTGAGATCCTCAATAGGTATTCTTGAGGTTTTTTATAATGCAACTTGATGAGCAGAAAGTGTCACATGAATGTGAGGGCCTTTACATATTAAAATCTAGTAGTCCGGATCTACACCTGTAATATAATTCATAAATCTGATTTTTCATTGCTTAAACTCATATTTGTGTTTAAGAAACGGAGGTTTTGGAGTATGACCAAGTTTAGAGAAATTATGTGAATCCATTTTAATGAGTTATTTTTAACCTTTTTGAATAATGATTAGTTTGATTGTTAAGTTCAACAAGTCCAAATAGTTCAAACAGACTTATAGATAACCAAATCTGCTGATATTTATATGTTATTATTGTAACAACTGTTCACGGGTTTTTTCTTGACGATGAGTACAGGTGAACACTGACAATTGAAGAGCTTTCTGTAGTTTACTAAGTAGTGGTAAGAGAACACTCTATTTGTAACTTAATCACCAGATCAATCGAGTTTTGCTCAGATCTAGGTAGATTTGAAGAAGAACCGATAGTCAAAGCTCTGATACCAATTGATTGGGTTTGAAAATGATATTCTTTATTGATGTAAATCAACAAGGACCGAATATGATGATTGAGTCAATGATTGTAAGGCGGAATCAAACAATCAAGGAACACTGAATGCAAGAAATACTCATAAATGTTGTTTGTATTAATAAAGGTAATCGGTTACAATGAATGCTAGGGTTTTTGCATTAAACAGTAACAAGACACCTTGTAAACATAAGACTAAACAAAAGATTCTAATTCTCTAAAATGTGTATCAACAGTCACCTCACATATGAGGTTTTCTATTCTATTTATAGGCTGACAAGATGCATTATACAAAATGACTAAACTGCCCTTGACCTATACATCAGAGAACTTGTCTAAGTACAAAAGTCTTCATCATCATTTCTTTTGATCATCCGCATTGACTAATGCAAATGTGATGATCTTGATTAGCATTTCTTTTGTTCTTCAACGTTAGTGTTTGTGGTCATCAGCATAGACAAATGCGGATGAACAAACACTTATGTGCATTTGTTGCCGGACATTCGCATTAGTAAATGCGGATATACAAAATACTTGTTAGCATTTGTTTCGGCTATCCACATTTGTTAATGTGAAAGAACAAATAGTTATCAGCATTTGTCTAATGTTATTCGCATATACAAATGCGTTTAGCCGACACTTGTATTTTATTCTTCTTTGCAGATTCTTCATCCACATTTGTTCTTGGACTTGTGGGATTTCCAACAGAGCAACCATTAACACATCACTTGAATTGGCATGTATGATCCTTTCAGGGTCCAACATGCATGGAATAATTCAGGGGGTCAAGTTCAAGTACTCTTAATTTGTTTATACAAACCTGCTTGCTAACTTAGACACCTTAGAATATTATATGTTTCTTATATATGTTCAACATATTCTTAACTGTGAACTGGGCTCACAGTTGAGGGAAATGGATAATGTTCTTAAATTGGGAAAAATGAGACCCGACATCTTTAAGATCTTGAAGAAGCCAATTGTTGGCTTCTCTGGGGTAGAAACAACCCTGGTCCCAAAAATGTTAGAGCTTATTGCTCAAGGTGACAATCTACCTAAACAATCTAGTGTTGAACCCGTACCTTCTACCTCTCAATTACTTAAAAGACCACCACAAATTACCCTCACCTACCAAAGAAAGTCCAAATGAACCCCTGCACAAGCTATATGTTTGTGCAAGCCCCCATATCACTACCCACACAGGAAGAAGAGGGAACTAGAGCTCCAACTTCTCCTGAGAAGCAAACAACACCCATCATTTCAACTATCAGTCCTGACATTTCTCATGCTCTAACTGGTGAGCTCACAAGACCAACAGCCTTAAGCCTTCGCTCTGAGTCTCAACAATTAGATAAACAACCTTCTGGCGACAGCTACCATCCCTAGCCTTTAGACTTAAACCACCAAATTCCTAACCATGATTTCTATACTGATGAAGACTTAGGTTTCAGTGAGTACCATGAGTCTCTCTACTCCTCCCCTACTCAAAGAGAGATGAGTCCTCTTGAGTCACCTATGTCTAGCCCATATCAGTCATTTATTACTGAGGTGGATCCTTCTAAATATATTCAGGAAATCTATATGGAAGAGGCTCTCACTTAAGTAAGTGATTACATCATTCAGACCTCAACCATGGCAACTCAGCCCATTGACACTTCAATTGAGGTTGTCAATGAGCAGAGGAAAACTAATAGCCAATCCATGCTGGTGATGAGAGAGAAGACTTTGGTCTAATTCTCTCATCCCCCGTGATTCTTCTGATGAAGATGAGGGGAATCTGAGGATAAAGGTGCAAAAGTTGTCAAAAGCATGCACCTACTTAATCTGCAAGGTTAGTCACCTTGAATTTTAGGTGACTAACCTTTAAAACAGGGTCAATGATCAGCAACTTCTAATATCTTATCTTAAGGAAAAACTAGTAGGGAGACCTTTAAGAAGAGCTCAAGCAGGTACACAAGAACATGTGAATATGATTGATCTAACCTCTAGCTCACCTATGCAAGTGGGTGATACTACCAAAAAGGGGAAGAAAGTCATCACAGACACAAAACTTAGGAGTTCTTCACAAAGCATTGACATTGACGACTCACCATCCTCATTTGTAATTGTTCATACTCAACAACTTCCTTAAGTTCACACTAATGTGGACTTAATAGACTCTCTCATTCAGAGTCTCTTTGAGAAAGGTATACCAAGGGCAGTGTCATCTGCACCACAAGGAATTCCAAACTACATCATCGGGTGGATGTATGATGCAAACAGAAGAGCCCTTATTCTTCAAAGAGTTCAAGGGCAACAAGAAGTCTTCAATTTTTAGACTTTGAACTACTATTAAGGTGTTGACCTTATCAGCATGCCACTTGTCAACCCAAGCCAATCTAGACAAGCTGACAGGTTGGCTCAAAGGATTCAAGACAGGATTACTGAAGAATTCAGCCTCTAAAGGAGACTGAGGAAATCAGGCAATGTCATTAGTCAACTGGATGTTGAGGCAAACCCTAAGATTAGTTTCATAGGGGAAACCTTAACTAAAGGCCCAGTGATAGAACCTAAGAGCCCTGTCTCACCAAAACCTGCTTGAGAAGTCCATTCCCCTAATGAGACACCTGCTAGTGAAGCTGCATCTTAACCTCTCCCTAGCCAGAGCTTGGAAGCTACACCAAGAAATGAAAGCTAAAGCTCTCTCCATCTTGTGTCACCAAGGTCTGTGGGTGACAATGGAAAAAGGGTTCTAACCCTTGAGGAGATTGAAGAGGAGGAGAGAAAGAGAGAGAGAGGAAAAGGAGGCTAAGCGGAGAAGGTTCCTCTACTGGGTCTGCTGGCTTCATGGAAGCTGCAATCAAGGTTGCCCCCAATCCAAACACTCAAGATGATGAGTTGAGGGCGGCCAGGATAAACTACTCACAAACCAGGAACTATGATATTGATAATATCATCTTCCTCCCGATAGAAGAATTAAATGAACTGGCTGACATGGAAATGTCAAAGGAAGGGAGGCAGAGGATGCAAGATTGCTTCTTCAATTCAAAGAAGAGAGAAGATAGAAAAGACTCTACAAGCATGTGCCTACCCTCTCCATAGTTCAACAAACTCTTGTACAAGAGGATGTGGCTCCAAAAGAACCTCAGGTAGACAAACAAACTAACAGGATCAACATGATCAATTACATAAGTGCCACAGGTCTCTATCAGGCAGATGTACTTCTTCCCTTATCCTTTGATTACATTGAGTTTGAGTATCTCAAGAAACTTGAACTTGAAGTAATCAAATAAAGAAAAACAACAAAGAGAAAATTGAGGGAAGAAGCTTCTAAGTCAAGAGCTATCATCCAAAAGAGTATGAAGAATTCTACTAATAGGCAGTGAATGATGAGATTCTTGAACCTGTATGGATTCTCTAGAAGGAGACTTGGCCCCATGTCTCTATCAACTATGGATGAGCATATAAGGGTGATCATGCAGAAGATTCAAAGAGGAGAACTAGTTGACTTACAGTCCCCACCAAGTTAGGTCCCTCAAGAAGTGGAGGTTAAGGTTGAACCTTTTGAGACAACATAATCTAAACCTCCTGCTGAGCCTCAGCAAGCTTCTACTTCTTATCCCCAAAAAGGATTTGTTCCCTCTCAATATTAACCTGTGAGAGAGGAAGACCCAACTAAGAAAGACAAAAGATCAACAAGGTGTTGCAAGTAGTATTCTCAGTTAAAAGATTCAAAGAGGAGAAAAAGGATGGCTTCTAAACCAAACCAAAGAAGAAGAAGAAAGTGGCATCCATCTCCAAACCTCAGGACGAGTCAGAATATATTGAGGATATGCAACAAGAGGAAGCTCCACCAACTCAAATTCAAGTAGCTCATCTAGCATTAGGAAGACCCATCTTGTCCTGGACCTACACTACAAATCCAGAAAGATGGCATGTCATTAGAGATCAAGGTATTGAAGATGTCTACACATGGAAAGACATGCTCAATCTACCTCTACATGATCTCTTTGAGATGAGAAGACACTATAAGAGTCTGAGTAATCCGGACCATCTTATGAAGAAAGGCATGGTCACTATTATGATGAGTCTGATGATATCTGAAGTCTTCAAATGTTTTGGTAGCCTCAGCCTAGGGGAAGTTTGTAAAGTTTCATATAAGGCTGGTGCAACCCAAAACATCCAAAGTCTCTCCTACATGCATGCACAAGTTTACTGAAGTAGAAAGTTTTGGAAGTTTCACACTCTTCCTTAGAAAACATTCTAACTGTGAAATCTTTCGAAGCCAAGACCAATATCTTCCGAAGCCAAACATGAAGTCTTTTGAAGCTTCATAGACAAAGTCTTCCGAAGCCAACACTTGAAGGCAAATTTCTTCCGATTACTTTTGAACACATGCTTTATCTGAAGTATCTTTTCCATAAAGCTAGACCCTTTCCGCTGCAACTCTGATAAGACACCAACTTTACATAAGTTGATGAAAGGTCCATGATTTTGGCAACTATACATTAAGATATTGAGTCTATTTCATTATAATTTATGTACCTTTATCCTTTTTTGTAATATATTAGGATGTGAGCTATGGCATGTCATAGTCACTAGTCAAAAGGAAATATGCCTTTTGACTCTACATTGAATTTGTTATTGTCTAGATCATATATCCAATTGGCGTTCAATGTATGGCCGGCTATAGGATGTAGTATAATTATCTCTGGTTCTTTGTATCTTTTCTTATGCTTAGTAAACACTATTAAGGAACTAGAGAGCAATATATATCATTCTTGAAAACCAATATTTGTGTTTCTTTGTTCTTGTTCTATCTCTTGATTACTTGTGTTTCTTAGTTTTCACTAAAACCGGTTTCTAGTTCCCCATTGATCTGTTAAGGGTTATTGCATACTCTCCTCTTTGTGTTGTGTGTTGTAAGTGACCACCCTTAAACAGTCTTGCAACTTATATTTTCATTTAAAAAAATCTCTCTAAAATTTTTTATAGACTCGTAATTTTTTATAGCATTTTAGTTTTTTATATATTACACCATAAAATCCATCACATTTTTTCTTTAAATCCATCATAGTCTAGGCCAACATTTTTTTGACTAATGTAAATAACAATTACGTCATTTTGATCAATACATATAATATAACATCAAGTGTAACAACCATTAACATTATAACTACACCACTTTAATAAACACTTACATTAGTATATATAATAAGCAAACAAACTCATTGTAATGAACACTTATTCTATTGAAAAATATTGGTGTAACAAGCAAAATACATTGATGTAATGACATTAAAATTGCATCATTGCATAAAAGAAGAAATTATGTATGTTAGTATGATGAACAATTATAATGTAACAACATTGTAATTAATGCTTACATTGTAACTACACTACTTAAACAAACATTTAGGGGGTGTTTGCTTTTTCTGAGAAGCACTTCCTAACCTCTTTTGTTTGCGCTGCACATACCACGCCCATACATTTAGGTCTGCAGATTGTTTGTTTTTTGAAAGACTTTTCATTAAATAGGTCTTAAAGAAATCTGCGTGAAAAATACATTACACATACACTTCTAACATCTTTTAACCTCTTCTAACCCACATATATAGACTAAAAGTCTTCTCCTCCTTCCCCAAAACCATCAACCCTTCTACCCTCCTCCTTCTCCTCACCATCGCCGGCCGACCTGCCACCGTCGGCCCACTCGCCACCGCTGGCCCCGCAGCCATCGTGACCCTCCTCATTGCAGCCCTTCATGGTTGGCGCCCTATATATACATTATGTGTCTCCCTTTGTGTCTAGGAGGGTCACAACCAAAGGAACCATGCACCATTACAAGAATGCAAGAGGGAAAGGTTGTGTTTTTTATATTGAATCGACTGATGAAGATGTAATTTACATTTTTTTAATGTTTTTTGTATTTTTAGTTTATAAATCATTCTAGTTTTGTCTGAAAATTAAGACAAGTTTTATCTGCAGGGTACTCAAATTCAAGTAACCATGTTTAATGATGTTGCAAGGAAGTTTTTTGTGTGTTTGGAATCTGAAAAGTTTACTACATATCAAAAGGATATTTGAAAGTTGCTAACAAGAATTTCACGAACCTGTAATTTGTCTACATTGTCATTGCTCTTCAAGATCTTTATCAAGTGTGTGAAAATGGTTATGGGTAGTCTTTAAAGCTTCAAGATTTGAGCTAATGAATGTGATTTTATAATTTATGTTATGAGTGTGTGTTTGGGGAGACTTTTTATTTTCTCTTAAAGATCTGGTAGTGGGGTATGCGAGATCATTGATGCTCTTGTAGGCTTCAATTGCAAGTATATGTTGTTTGAAATCATATTACATTCTAATCATTTTGCTTCTTTGGTATTATAATGTCCTCCACCTATTCAACACTTGGCCTCAATGAGATTTATGTGTATGTTAGATCTCTACTGCCATTGAGAATTAGGGTTCATAAGTTCTTTAAATAAAAAATCATCTTCAATGTCCGGATCCTCATGAATTTTTAGAAATGATTTAAATACAATGTATTTGTATGATTTTATGAATATTATTATAGTTTTGAATGATTTTTATTTATATTTCACTATTAAAAGTACTTTTTAAAGTTTAAAAATTAGGCTTATTTTAATTATAGATTATTTTTGCAGTCTGTAGATGTTAAAAACAAACGATCTTTTTCTTGCAGATTGCAGATGTTTGGTCCACCTCTTCTCTAGTAGATGTCTGTAGATGTGGTCCACAGACTGCAGACATTTTACTGAAAAAAAACAAACAACAACTTACATCAACATAATGAACACTTACATGAATGTGATGTAACAGTTATGCTATAACGAACAATGTAACAAGCACTTACACCATAACTATACCACTATAATGACTAGTGTAACAAACTTTGTTCAATCAAACCACCTATTCAATGAAAAAAATTAACCAAACAACACATATCTAATATATAAACAACATATGTATAACTAACTTCATCACAAACAACCAAATCTAACAAACAATTATGTAGGAGTTAACTTAGAGGCTGATGCAAACCAAAGTTCTCTCAACATAAAGTACAAAGGAAGTTATTTTGGAAGATTTGACAATTGCACTAAGAAATTCTCTAAGTGTCAAATCTTTCGAAGCCAAAGACCATTTCTTTCGAAGCCAAAGACCATTTCTTTCGAAGCCAAAGATGAAGTCTACCGATGCTCAAGACAAAGTCTTATGAACCCAATAGACTAATTTATTTCGAAAATAGAGAAGACATTCCTTCTCTGACCTGTTTTTGAAAAAAGCTAAATCACTTTTCGGTGCCATCTTTGAAGACTCACCAACTTATAATAGTTCGTGATATCTCCATACTTTTGTCAGTGGTAGGTTAAGGTATATGAGTCTGTAACCTTCTACTTTTGTGCTTTTATCCTTTTTGTAATAGATTAGGATGTGAGCTATGGCATGTCATAGTCAGTAGTTAAAAGGCAATCTTCCTTTTGAGTTTACATTAATTTTGTCATCAAGATTAGTGTTCCAGCTGGCCTTCAAAGTGTGGTCGGCTATAGGATGTAGTATAAATTGTCTCATGGAAATCCAAGAAACAATCTTGTATGTCTGAATGCATTGTTGCTGTAAACTCCGATGCTCAAGTGCTTTGAATTCAAAATAAGATGATAGACTATGTATTCAACTTCAAGCAGACTCCTATCCACATAGACAAGAATAGTGCTATCTCTATCTAAGGATCGTTACAATAACAGAGATCGATCTCGTGATGTGAATGCGGAATATAAACAATCACGGAATATGAAGAAATAGAATCAATCACATGAACACATAAGTATATAAACTTCACTTGTATTGCTCTCTGAATTAATATGTGTAGAGATCGAAGATCTAGCTTGATCAATTAGGTTATGATTTGCAGTGGAATAGTACTAGAATTAGACGAAATTTAAGCAAGAATAATATGAATATTCAATCAAACAGTGACGGTTATAGAGAGAGAAAGTTTTCTGCAAAAGATAATATATTCATTCATTTATAAGCTTCGGCATATTACAAATTAGGTCAACATTCCTTTTATAGAGGAATGTGACGTCAGCAGATGTCACCTGATAGTGACATCTAACAGATTATTCAAACAACTGAAACTAACTGAAAACTACTAAAGATGTCCATAACAACTGAGGACATCTTACAATAAAAGCTCAAGTATTCTATAACTACTGAACCTACAACATCTGAAGTGTAAGAACTTCAGATGTTTT
>BJCM01153689.1:0-14379 GCA_018326385.1 Flaveria bidentis | reverse complement strand
ATGAGACACCAACTTTACATAAGTTGGTGAAAGGTCCATGCTTTTGGTAACTGTACATTAAGATCTTGAGTCTGTAACTTTCTACTTTATGTATTTTATCCTTTTTGTAATATATTAGGATGTGAGCTATGTCATGTCATAGTCACTAGTCAAAAGGCAATCTGCTTTTTAACTCTATATTTGATTTTGTTTCTTGTCTAGTCAATTGTATCCAGCTGGCCTTCAATGTATGGCCGGCTGTAGGATGTAGTATATGTATCTCAAGTACTTGTAACTTTCTGATATGCTTTTGTATCATTTGTAATAGAACTTGAAAAGCAATATACAACATTTTTGAAAACCAACTACTTGTATTTTGCCTTCTTTGTTCTGTCTCATATTTACTTGTGTTCTTAGCATCTTTACCAAAGATTAACCAATTCCTTATTTGATCTGTTAAGTGTTCTTAGCAACTCTCATCAATGTGTTGTTATATTGTAAGTGCATTCCCTTCACCGGTCTTGCAAAGAGGAAGCTATACCAACTCCAATTCAAGTAATCCTCTAGCATCAGGAAGACCCATCTTGTCCTAGACATACACTACAAATCCAAAAAGATGGCATGCCATCAGAGATAAAGGTGTGAAGCTTTCTACACATTGCAAGACATGTTTAATCCACCTCTGTATGATCTCTTTGATATGAGAAGACACTATGAGAGTCTGAGTGATCCTGATCATCTTATGAAGAAAGGGATGGTCATTATCATGATGAGGACTGTTGATATCTGAAGTCTTCAAGTGTTTTGGTAGCATCACCCTAGTGGGAGTTTGTAAGGTTTCATATAAGGCTGATGCAACCCAAAACATCCAAAGTCTCTCCCACATGCATGCCCAAGTATACTTAAGTAGAATTTTTCGGAAGTTTTACACTCTTCCTTAGTCAACCTTCTAAGTGTGAAATCTTCCGAAGCCAAGACCAATATCTTCCGAATCCAAATATGAAGTCTTCCGAAGCTTCAAAGACAAAGTCTTCCGAAGCCAACACTTGAAGACTGATTTCTTCCAAAGACTTTTGAACACATGCTATTATCTGATGTACCTTTACCATAAAGCTGGACCACCTTTCCGCTGCAACTCTGATTAGACACCAACTTTACATGAGTTGGTGAAAGGTCCATGTTTTTGGTAACTGTACATTAAGGTCTTGAGTCTGTACTTTTTACTTTATGTACTTTTATCCTTTTTGTAATATATTAGGATATGAGCTATAGCATATCATAGTCACTAGTCTAAAGGCAAACTGCCTTTTGACTCTACATTGATTTCGTTATTGTCTAGATCATGTATCCAGCTGGTCTTCAAAGTATGGTCGTCTGTAGGATGTACTATAAGTATCTTTGGTCCTTGTATCTTATTATCATTGCTTTGTAAACACTTGTAAGGAACTAGAGAGAAATATACATCATCCTTGAAAACAAATACTTGTGTTGTTCTGTTCGTGTTCTGTCTCTTTATTACTTGTGTTTTTTAGTTCTCATATAAACTTGTTTTCTAGTTCCTCATTTGATCTATTAAGTGTTATTGAATACTCTCCACTTGTGTTGTTGTGTTGTAAAAGTGCAATGCACCCTTCTAATGGTACTGCACCTAGGTCATAGCTACACGCTAAATGATTTTGTCAGTTATGATTTTTTAGGGTTAAGACCCCCAAGACACAGTTCATACGTATCTAACACAACTTAATCGTCTCTATATCGCTACCCTTTACTAACATGGATTGCGAACATTTTCTATCCATATATAACACATATAGAGAACCTAAAAAGTGATGGTAACTGTGGGTTTCTTGTAATTTTCTTCTCCTTGGGATTTGGTGATCAATATTAGCTGAATATAAGGTGTGAGCTTTTAAACGAGTTACACAACAAGTCTAATTTATACAAATATGTTTTCTCTGGCCTATATGATGAGACATAACATACTTTATCATGTCTACAACCGGGTCCACTTCTAATCAACAATGGATGATAATGCCTTACACAGTAATATTGATCGTCAACAGATTTAATGTAATTTTTCAATGCTTATTTCCCACTAAAACTGTGACTTATTTTCCATTCTAGACAGGTCCGCATAAACTCATGCACCACCAATTCATTATTATGTCACATGTGTATGGATGTCCTTACGTCTTTGTGCGCTTATAGAGTGAATATTCATCGCCTTTCATAACGTCGATGTGGAATTTTCACAAAAGTAATAATGTGGCTACGGGGAAAAGAATATACGAGGAGAGACTTTAAAAATATAATTAATATATACTTCAAAATAAAATCGTTACTCGTTCAATATAAATTAGATTAGTCTTATTTGTAATTTTTAGCATTCATATTATAAAGTTTTAAAATTATTCATTTATTTATTTATTTATTTTGATTTCTAATAATATAAATAATATATTTTAAATTATATCGGTATATACATACATAAATTATTTTAAATTATATTATAAAAGTATGAACTATATGTTGTAAAACAAATCTAATAGCAAAACAATATGAAAAGATGTTGGGAGAGAGATTTATATTATTGATTGTGTGTTTAATAATGAGATACAAGGGTTGTATTTATAGGAGTAAGAAATATAGTAATTTTATAACTCCAACAACCTAAAAGATGACATGATAATCTTTTATTCAAATATATCTCTAATAGAGTTTATCTATACAATTTGATAACCATAAAATAATATTTATAATACTCCCCCTTGGTTATCAATTTATTACACTTGTAGTGCTGCCTTGTTAAAAACCTGGCTAGAAAAACCCAATGGGACAAAACCATAGACAAGGAAAAAAGAGTGCAACCCTGATGAATATTAGTTAAGTTCCTTGAGTCGATGCATCCCGATCTTATGAACCCGTTTCTTAAATGTTGAAGTCGGAAGTGACTTAGTAAATAAGTCTGCCAAATTTTCGCTAGAACGAATTTGTTGAATAGTAATATCTCCATTCTTCTACAAATCATGTGTGAAGAAAAACTTCGGCAAAATATATTTAGTTCTATCACCTTTTATATATCCTTCCTTAAGTTGAGCAATGCATGCAGCGTTATCTTCATGTAAGATTGTCAGTTTCTCAATTTCTGAAGAAATACCACAAGATTCCCGAATGTGTTGAATTACAGTCCTTAACCAAACACATTCTCGACTAGCTTCATGTATTGCCAAAATTTCTGCATGATTAGATGAAGTAGCTGTGATTGTTTGCTTTATGGAACGCCATGAAATTGCAATACCTCCACTTGTAAATATATATCCAGTTTGAGATCGGCCGGTGTGAGGATCAGACATATACCCTGCATCTGCAAAACCAACTAAACTTGTTTTCTAGTGGTTAGTAAAATACAAACCCATATATTTTGTACCTTGAAAATATCGGAATATTTGTTTCACTCCATTCCAGTGACTTCTTGTCGGGCATGAGCTATATCTTGCTAGTAAGTTTAAAGAAAAAGAAATATATGGTCGTGTATGACTAGTAAGGAACATTAATGCACCAATTGCATTTAAATATGGCACTTCTGGACCAAGAATTTCCTCTCCGTTCATTGGAGGTCGAAATGGATCCTTTTCAACATCAAGCGACCTTACAACCGAGTACTTAATGGATGTGATTTCTCCATATAAAATCTTTTAACTAGTTTTTCTACATAGCTTTCTTGATGCACAAGTATTCCATCTTTGAGGTGTTGAATTTGTAATCCCAGGCTAAACTTTATTTTTCCAAGGTCTTTTATTTCAAACTCTTTTTTTAAGCATTCAATTGCTTTGTGGAGCTCTCTAGGAGTTCCAATTATATTCAAGTCATCAACGTATACAACAATGATAACGTATTCAGATTTTGATCTTTTTACAAAGATGCATGGACAAACTGAGTCATTTTTATAACCTTCTTTCAAAAAATACTCACTGAGACGATTGTACCACATACGCCCAGATTGTTTTAATCCATATAATGATTTGTTTAATTTAATTGAAAGATTGTCTCGAGAACTTGCTATACATGATTTTGGTAGTTTAAATCCTTCAGAAAGTTTCAGGTAAATTTTAGTATCAAGTGAGCCATAGAGGTAGGCTGTAACAACATCCATTAGACGCGTATCAATTCCTTCTTGTGTTACCAGACTAATAAGATAACGAAAAGTTGTTGCATCTATCACCGAAGAATATGTCTCCTCATAATCAATTCCAAGTCTTTACGAAAATCCTTGGGCTACTAATCTTGCCTTGTATCGTATAATTTTATTTTTCTCATTACGTTTTCGCACAAAGATCCATTTATATCCAACGGGCTTTACACCCTCAGATGTACGAACCACAGGTCCAAAAACTTCTCGTTTATTGAGAGAATTTAATTTTGCCTCAATTGCGTCTTTCCATTTTGGCCAATCATTTTTGTGTTTACATTCCTCAACGGATTTTGGTTCATGATCCTCCTTATTTTTCATTACTTCTAGTGCTACATTGTATGAAAATTTATAATCGATGTCGATTTTATTCCGGTTCCATATTTTTTCAGACATGATATAATTTATTGAGATCTCTTCATTTTCAGGTACCTGAGGTTTGTCTAGAACCATCATGTCTGGTGTTTCTTCTTGAGACTCTTTTTCTAGCATTTTTATTACCTCAACCTGACCATCTTCATCATTTGCTCTTTTTTTATCTTTCGAGGATTTTTATCCTTGGAACCAATTGGCCTGCCACGCTTTAGGCGTGGATTAGACTCATTACCAATGTGTGATTGTTCTTTTGAGACACTACTTTTTATTGGAGCATTAGCAGCCGATATATGTGACTTAGTAACTCTTTTTGTGTCAGTAAATTGCATGTGGTAACTGATTTGCTAATCCTTGTAAATGAATTATCATTTGAACTTGTAGTTCACATTGTTTAGTTCAAGGATCAAGATAAGATAATGATATTTCATTCCAAATATTATTACTTTCCACCCGCTTTTCATCTCCCCCTAATGTTGAAAAAGTTGATTCGTCAAAATGACAATCACTAAATCGAGCCGTAAATAAATCCCTTGTTGATGGCTCTAAATATTTAATTATAGATGGTGATTCGTATCTAACATATATTCCTAATCTCCTTTGAGGTGCCATCTTTGTGCGTTGTGGTGGAGCGATTGGAACATATACAGCACAACCAAAAATTCTTAGATGAGAGATATCTGGTTCTTGACCAAAAACCAACTTTAATGGGGAGGAAGTATGATAACTAGTTGGCCTAATGCAAATTAAAGTTGTTGCATGTAAAATTGCATGTCCTCAAGTGGAAATAGGTAGTTTTGATTTCATAAGAATTGGTCTAGCAACCATTTGAAGTCGTTTGATAAGCGATTCAGCAAGCCCATTTTGTGTATGTACATGTGGTACAGGATGTTCCACACTTATCCCAATAGACATACAATAATCATTGAATGTTTGTGATGTAAATTCACCAATATCCAAGTTATTTGTATCAATAAGAAAATCACTAACATCCATATGAGTTGTATCATTAGAGTTTTTATAACCATTAGAGATATCAATATTATCAATCTCATATGTGAAGTTTGTCTCTATGCCTTTTTCTCTCTCTTTTATGGATTGTCGGTAAAGTTCTACCAAGTGTTTGGGCGTACGATATGTTCGAGCCCAATGATTATCACTTCCACATCGATAACAACCATTTGGTGTACTTTCATTTTTTTTTTTACTTTTTTCATCCCTAGATTTCTTTTCATTCTTGTGGTTCTTTTGATGGATCTTGGTGTTTTTAAATCGAACACCATGATAATTTCCCCGGTTATGTCCACGTCCACGATTGTGACCATGACCATGACCACGACCACGACCATGATGGTGACCACGACCACGTTCACGACTGCCATTTTGGTCATTATAAGTTGCCACATTCGCTTCTGGGAATGGGGCTATGCCTGTCGGGCGAGTCTCGTGATTTTTCATTAGGAGCTCATTATTTTGCTTGGCTACAAGTAAACATGATATTAATTCACTATATTTTGTGAAACCCTTTTCACGATATTGCTACTGTAGCAACATATTTGAGGCGTGAAAAGTAGGGAATGTTTTTATCAACATCTCCTTATCAGTAATATTTTCCCCACACAGAATCAATTATGAGGTGATTCTAAACATTGCCGAGTTATACTCGCTTATAGACTTAAAGTCTTGAAGCCTTAAATGAATCCACTCATAACGAGCTCTAGGCAATATTACTATTTTTTGGTGGTCATATCTTTCTTTCAATTTAGTCCAAAGGACAAGTGGATCCTTGATAGTGAGATATTCACTTTTCAAAGCCTGATGAATATGATGGCGTAGAAAAATCATTGCCTTAGCTTTATCTTGGGTAGTTGCTTTATTGCCTTCTTTAATCGTATCACCAAGATTATTAGCGTTCGGGTGTATTTCAGCATCCAATACCCATGATAGATAGTTTTTTCCCGTAATGTCTAAGGCCAAAAATTCAATTTTTGCTAGATTTGCCATTTAAACTATATTTAAACAGAACATAGGTATTAATATATAAAACCCAATAAATATTAAACTTGTAAGAATTGAGATTTAGTTAAAGGTTTTGTTTTAGAATTGAGATAAGCTTTTAGACACTAGAAATCATATATCATATTTTGTTTTAGGTGAGTAAAACAATTTTGAAATAAAATGTTGATTATTTAAACGATTCGTAGAGTAGAATAAATCAAATCTCTAATGAAATCCAAAATTGTATGAATTACAATTTTGAAAAAAATAATCATTTATGTTGTTTAATGTACAATACAATACAACCAGAAGTGTATGAAACCACGACCAAAAATACAGATACAACCAACGGGGAAGACAAGTGCCGAATGAGTACAACCCATATCCTTGAGATGGTGAAATATTTTTAAAAACGTAACAACAGATTAATTAATGTTTAGAGAAAAAAGAAAGAATATAGATGTGATTTTGGATTTGGTGCTTGATGGTATGTAAAAAAGATCCCCCCCCCCCCGCTGTTCATTCTTGTCAGTATTAGCTTACGAGCCTGCACATGGCCATTGATACCCGAGCCCCCTCTTCTCTCACCTTCAACCCCCCTGCAACTTTCCGCCATTGAAGCCCCCCACGCACTTCGATACCTCAATCCAACACCCCTTCAAGATTCCCAAACCCCAATCTCCACCATTCAGTTCACCATTGTGCCATGGTGTTGTCTCCGTCATCCCCATGGCCTCTCTCACTCCCGGTGTCCTCTCAAAGCTCCTGCAGAACCTAGACAACCCCACCGCCAAAGTCGCCGGAGACCACCGCTCCCCCCTCCTCCAGGTCATCGGCATCGTCCCACAACACGATGTGTTCGATTTCGGTAAGAGGAACAAAGGGTTCTACTTGCGGGTGTCCGATTCTCTTCACGCGGCGTACGTCTCTGTTCCGGAGGCTGACGTTGAGTTGATTTTGGCGGATAAAATTCAATTGGGGCAGTTTGTGCATGTGGGTCGTCTCGATCGCGGGTCCCCTGTTCCGATTGTGGTTGGGATCAAGCCCGTGCCCAAACGGAGGCCCTGTGTTGGGGACCCGAAGGATTTGATTTCGAGTGATCTGTTGGTGATTAGGGGTGATTTGTTGGTGAAGAATAAGAAGAAGGTGGGTGAAAGTAGAAGGCTTTCGTTGTCGAATGGGAAGATCGGGGATTTGCCGGAGGCCAGGAGGTTGAGTTTGGATTGTTCGTCGAGGAAGGGTTGGGACCGGAGTCCGGCTAACCGCCACCGGAGGTCCGGTTCGGAGATGAATGGTGGGTCGGGTGGGAAAGTTGCAGAGCCTTCGTCTCCGATGTGTTCTACTCCGGTATGTCCCTGTGTTCTTACGTTCATCTTCATTGTTGTTACAGACAATCAAAATTGTTCATGGTCAAATTGCTCCATCAATGATCATTTGAATCACTTTGTAGCATTTGTACGTTTGTCTGTTGAAATCTTGAAGCAAGCATTAAGTGGTTACAGTCAAAATCATTACCATTCGAATAACTCAGTGGTTTTACGTTCATCTTCATCATTGTTACAGTCTCTTGATGAAATTGCTCCTTTATTGGCCATTTGAATAACTTAATAGCATTTTTAACTTTGTCTGTTGAAATCTTGAAGCAACCGTTAATGGTTACGGTGAAAAGTATTGCCATTTGAACATCTCAGTGTTTTTACATTTATCTTCAACATTGTTACAGTGAAAAGCATTCATGATGAAATTGCACCATTAATGACCATTTGAATAACTTTATAGCATTGATACATGTGTCTGTTGACATCTTGAAGCAACCATTGATGGTGATTTTTGTTTGTTGTCTCCTAGATTGCTTATGTATTTCTCTTGTACATTGGATTTGTTTGACCTGATTGTAGTATGATTTTGAATACTTCTTGATCTTCAGATTCGTTCTGTTAGGAAGTCTGCTTTAGTGAAAGATGTAGCTCTGAAATTGCCAAATTTGAATCTAGCACCTCTTAAAAGCAAGAATGTGATGGTTTCTGAAAAATTAATGGGAAAACCTATCAAAAAGGACTTGAAAACCTCATTTGACAGTATACCGGTACCTACCAACCTTACGAAAGTGCCGGTCAATGAAAGAGCATGCCGTGATTCAAAGATCTCGTGGGATTTTGTGTCGCCTACGATTCGTCAACTTGGAAAGGTATTCAAATTGTTGATTTATTCAAGATTTGTTCAGAAAAGATGTTCATTTGTACCCATTTACTTTGGGTTGTGTTGGATCTTAAATGAGTTATATAAAAGAAAATAACTTAAAGGGGAAACACTACAAATTGGTGAACATCCTTGTTTATTTGAGATTTTAATTTCATAAGTTAATGTTTATTTGCAACATGATATCTCTCAGGATACTATTTTCCATAGGGATCTGGCATTTTCATCTGCAGTAGATGCTTTAAAAGAATCTTCAGCTATGGAGAATATCCTTCAATGCATGAGGTACTAGTTCCCCTGCCATTTGCTTGTGTCTAAATTGCTGTTTATGAACTGTATGATATTAATGGTAGCACTCAACCTTGGTGTTGATCATGGCATTGCCTTGAAAAATGGATTTTTAGAACTTTCTAATGTTCAAGCTTTTTAGCTAATACTATTTATATGGTAATAAATTGATTTTTAATTTATGCAGTCAGTTTGCTGAAATATGTGAACTTGCTGATACCTCTAGAAATCCTCTTGTTGAACAATTCTTGAACTTTTATCACAAGCTTCAAACGTCAGCTGCTGTAGTCAACTCCTTAATCGACTCAAAGTCAATTGTCGATAAAACAAAAGGCCAACCTATAAATAGTGCATTATGGGTGCAAGCTGCTTTAGAAACAAACCTTGGAAAATTTACTTTGTTTACAACAGAAGAAAACAAAAAGCTTCAAGATAGTGACATGGATTACCATATTGTCCTAGACAATGCCTCAGATAAAATCCAAGTGGAAAACCGTTCACCTGGAAACAAGAAAGTCCTGAAAACCCCAGAACCTGTTGCTTCAAGAGTCAGGCGTGGGGGTCCCAGTCCGACCATGAAAAACGGAAGTTCCCAAAGGATAAAATGGTCCAAAGGAAGTGGTTTAAAGGAAACGGCTAAATTGGGTGAAGAACTGCTTTTAATATCACGGAAATGGTTTTTGAAATACTTGGAGGAATCTTTGAACAAAGGGTTTTGTTTAACAAAAGGAGAAGATTCTGGCGTTCTTGTTGGTCTTTTGGGTCAACTTAAGAGGGTTAACCAGTGGCTCGAGGATTCGGTTTGCAGGGATGAAAATGTGGAAAAGTTAAGGAAAAAAATATATGGATTTTTGCTAGATCATGTCCAGAAAACAGCCAGGTAGTTTAGTTCAAGATACAGACAGGTGATTGCTGACTAAAGAGTTGAAATTTTTGGTATGGGAGAGCAGATATGTCATTTCACATCATCAAGAAAATAGTTAGGTTTTTACAGTTGTATTTCTAACCAAAACTAATGGAAAGATATGTAGGTCAGAGACTAATGAAAGTTGTAGCTTTTGTTTACATGAGTTTTGAGTGAATTGTATGAAACTTAGTTCCCCATTTATCCAATACAATGGTGAAAATTTGAAGAAATTTGCAGCATTTATGTTATTTGTCTTCTTTATTTAGCAGAAAGCTTTTTGTTATAAACTTGTGATCTTGTAAAGATTGTTTGTAATAAGAGTGGACCCAATGCATAAACTCCTGCATGGAATGGATTTGGGTATTATCAGGGCAACTTAGATCTGATTTATATATTCTTTCCCTGCATTTATAAAAGAGACTGTTTTTGTACATCATTATCTCCAATTATCATAGCAAGTCTTAAAGAGAGTGTAGTTGAGCAATTCTGTGTACACATGCTTTCTTTAATTTGTACAAATGTAGTTTTAAGTGGCTAAAAAGTGTTCAATTGTTTGTCAAGAAAAAGGTATCCATAGACTTTGAAGAAGGTGAATGTGTTCTTGTTGTCTTTGGTTTAAGCTTTGAATTGGTAGACTTGGCCATTGCTTTCATTCCTCTGCAGTATTTCATGTGGATATGAAGCTTCTCTGGCTTGAACTGCCTCCCACACTGCCTGCATCAACCATACCGAATGTTGAGTAGATTAGCATGTATACTGATTTTGATGCATAGAGTACAACCTCATTATGCAGGTTTATACCTATTGAAAGTGTTGCAGCATTGATCATAACACCAAATGTACTTGTGAAAGTACTATCATATGTTATCACAAGGCCAATAACACTACTAAAGCTGTAAGAACCAATGCTGTGACTTTTTTAAGTCAAACATATTGTTTTTTCTAATTACAAATAGTCATGATTTGTGGCAGAACTAACACCAGCTTCATATGCATCTACACAACCTAATTAAAAGCTTAACGGGTTTCTCGAGCTTTTAAAAAACCCTAAATACTTTCATGTTGATTTTAAAGCCAGAATATGCACATTTGACTTTAAAGGTACCAAAACTAAGAACTGAACTTACGAGCATTTCGGTCCATTGACAGGCCTATAAGCAGCTCCATAAGTTTTTAAGTTACTGTAGTTGTCCGTCTTGCCCTTCTTCGATCCATCATTCGTGTCAAATCTTTTCTCAAAGCCCGTAAACTTCTGTTCTTTACATATTTGCCCCATGTAATTTTCGTTACCATTCTTCTCAGAAATCGAACTTACCATAGAACTACTGCTAACATTTCTTTTATTGATCACCACCACCGCCCTCTCGTGGGTGTTGGCGGTCCCACAAGTAATCCAGTTTCGAAACATGCTTGACTTTCGACCTGATTTCCTAAACGAGTAAGTTGGTGATAAACCACCCTTGAAACAACACGATTCGCTTTTATCACCACGTCTCTTGCTATTATTATTATTGTTGTTATTATCATTCGGATTTTCATTTATGAACGTTTCGTAAGCGGAATTATTCTCGTTTTTGTCGTCTCGGCTTTGTGCAACTTGTCTGTCTTTGTTTACATGTTGATTCTTTGTTGTGTCTTCGGTTGTAACATTGGAGCCAAATGAAGATTTTTCTATTTCAATTGATGTATTTGTTGAGAAGTTATCTTGAGAATATTCTTTTCTCATTGAAGGGTATTCTGGACCATTTATATTGCCTTCAAATAGTGGTGACGTTTTTAACTCAAAGACTTCTTTCCCTTCCAATGAATTAACGTCTATTAATCAACCAAATATAATAAATTAGAATATCATGTTGTTGGCAACAAGAATATGTTAAAAGAATAGACAAAACAAAATTAAATAAACAGTTCATTATGGGTCATTTAATTAATAGATGATTAATTATTTATTCTTTTGAATTAAATAAGTAGCCAGATTTGTATTATTATATTGTGCCGTACAAATAGTATTAATATTGGCACATACAAATAGGAAAATACATTGAAGTTCATAACAATACAAGTAACATGGTATCCTTTTATATTGGAAAAGATAAACAAATAAAAGAAGTAAACAAGGGTTACCATTGTTTAATGTTGTTGAGGAGATTTCTGATCCTTTGAGAACATATTCATTGTCACAAATCGGGGTAATGAGGTCGTCATTCAATAGGTCTTGCCAAACATATCCTTCTTTGTACCTTCTGTATGTAATTTATTTATTTATCAAGAAAAAAATTTAAGAAGAGAAAAGAAATGAAAAAAAAGAAAAGACATTTAATTTTCGTGTTATCAACTTCAAAAAAAAATAAAAAAATAAAAATAAAGTAAGAAGTTTATGTTTTCATTTATCTTTTTGTTGGAGCCTTGTGGTCTAGTGAGTTTGGATTTGATAGACCAAAAATTTAACATGAACCACATAAAGACAAGAAACCAATAAATGTGTAGCCACATGAAATCGAGCATAATATGCGTATCCTTGTTTCATCCAAGTTATATTATCCTTTTACGTAGTAATACTGAGAAGCTACAAATTTACAAAACAAGATACAAATGTGCATTGAAGTGTTATGTTTAAACAATAAAATAAATTAATCTTTTAATTTTTACAAAAAAATATTCAACTTGAACCTAACAAGTAGACTAAAGTCACATCCCTTACGTGGTAGTTCCCTTCTCATCCACATCATAACTAAAGGTCAATACAAGATTTTTTATTTATTTATTTATATACTTTTTTGTTTTCATCATTTAGTCGTTTACATTTGAACTCAGTCTAAGCTAGTTGAGTGAAAAAAAAATAAAAAATAAAAAACAAACCTCTTGTATGACCAAGCAAAACTCTCCGGCATGTCTTTTCCTCTTAGTTCTGAAAGCCACCTCTTAACATCTACAAATTAATAACTTTTTGATGAGTCGTAGAATGTACGTCTTATTTGTTAATTTAGGACAATTACAGTTTGAACAAATTGTAATAAAACATGACACTCACATGAATCACTTATAAGCCTTATGTTTACACCTAATTTGTATTACAATTACATAAGGTATGTTGTATATCCACAATGCAACATGTATATTATGTTAAGAAATGATTGACCTCTTAAGTGTACACCATGACGGTAGTGATGATGAATACGAATGAGATGAGGGTCTTCGATATGCCCATTGCGACAAAGGAAATATACGATATGAACTCTTCTTATTTGACCACTGACTTTATTACCAACGTCACTAGTAAGCGTGGCAACTTGTGCTTCCATTAATCTTCTGTAACGAAAAATAAAATAAAATATGACAACACATAAAAAAAAGGAAATTTCAATTTATGCATTAAGCATTTGGAAAATAATAAAAGGAAAACTACAAAATCTAGAAATGATATAATCTATATGCCACGTGTACTCCGCCTCACCACCCTAAATCCGTCGAGGCAAGCATTGGTTCCAAAAAGATGGGTGTATCCCCATACGATTCAAAAAATAAGTAAAATAACGTTTACAAAATTAAAATACAAAAAGGATGGAATTATTAATTTCGTATGTACGTAGGCAACCATTACTACAAAAGATATTCTTCAAACGTAAGATAATTTTTCTTAACACCAAAACACAAATGTAATGTGAGAAAGGTTAAAAGAAACTTATTTTCACACGAGAGATCATAAGAGGCAATCATGCTAATTTCACACGAGAGATCATAACCTAAGAGAAGAGTGTTTTTATCATGATCTAGTTAGTAGACAAAATAACTTATTATGCACGGATCATTTCAAAAACTGTTAAGCGATCAGGAGAAATAGTTCACTGGTATATAATGATGAAATTGGCATGTTAGATCATATCACGCAACATCGGGAAAGTGAAGGAGACTTGTTCTAAAATCTTTGGGAATAAAAAAATCTTCAATGACTCATCTATAAGTTTCGCTAAATTAATTTTTGGTCAGATAGTGTAAATTTTTATGTAAAACTTGAGTTCGCCCCTCTAAAATAAATTAATTTTGCCCTCACCCCCATATGGATATGTTTAAGCTCTATCGCTGCATAAATCAATACCTCACGAATTATAGAGAATTTTATGTGAAAGCCATAAAACACAACCGACCTAATTAAACTATTTATAAGATTTCATAATTAATTTTAAGCTTTATCTCTTTTTCTCAAAGTTACTATGCTAATTTGGAAAAGTTTTACTAACTTTTATTAACTTACTAGGTTAGATTCCTATTTATTAAGCCGGTTAAATTATGGAAAATTACATTTAATAAAATATCTTATATGTTAATAAATTATTTTATAATTTTAAAGAGCTATGGTTAGTAGATGACTTAATTTTATTAGATTTTATGAAAGAAAATACCAATTTAAATCCTACATTCACAACTGATTTAAGAAATAAATTATATA